>VZRE01013809.1:1233291-1424490 GCA_013396775.1 Cephalopterus ornatus | reverse complement strand
CTTGGGGGATGGAGGTTTGGGGAGGGGGGGTTGTGCGACAGGGAGAGGGGTCTCGGTGCTGCGAGTCACCCGCTCCATAATGTGGATGGGTTGTCTTTTGGACGGAGCTGGGTATTAAAATCAGATTAAGGCTCCTTGGCAGCGCCGGCGGGATCACGAGAGTGAGCCGTGCTGGCTATAGGGTTCGCATGCTTTTCCATTTTGGGGGCTGGAAGAGAGGCGCTATACAATAAACCGGGCAGGAGCCGGAGCCGTGAGTGATCCGGAGCACGGCCGCGCATTTTGCAGCCGGATTCATGAGGCTGGTGCAAGTGGGAAGAGTTTTCTGTAGTTATATGTCATCCCCCGACCCCTCACTTTCATAACCACGGATTACAAAATAGCTCCGATTGTGAAGCGAGCACATTCATCCCAACCCTTGCTCTCTCACCAGTTTAGCTCCGAGATTGCAAACAGTGTGTGTGTGGGGAACGGGACGAGGACTAATCCTGCCGTTTGGGTTCAAAACAAACAAGGTCTCAAGACTTGGTAAATCAGATTTGCCCCCGGTGCATGTGCCAGACAGAACCAGGCAGGTCTTGCCACCAGCCAGATTGATGTAGTCCCGGCACCTCTCCTCGCATGCACCAGCTCCAGAGCGCTCCGGCTTGGCACGGGACCCGGGCGGCTTGCTGGGGGCAGATCAGGGGGGAGGCGGCAGCTCGGGTTGTTAACGAAGACCTGCTGACAGGTTGATTACGGCAGAAGGGTCAGGAACGGTGAGAAGTGGGCCGAGAAGATTTTGTAAGCGGTTTGTGTTTTCTAGTTTGATTTGTTTTATTATTGCTGAGGGAGCCGTTGACTTAGAGGAGAGGAGGCTGGTGGTGTGGGATGCTGTCCCTCAGAGGAGGCTGGTTGTGAGGGATACCATCCCTCGGAAGTACGGCAGAAAGGCTGCAGATCCCACTAGCCCCACTGCTCCCTGGGCAGGTGAAAGTTCCTGGCTCCACTTGCCTGCAATAATCCTGTTCTCTGCATGCTTTCCGTGAAAAGCTCGTATGATTGCAGCACGCATCTGAAGCCTTGCTTCTCTTTTTTTTTGCCTTTTTGGTCAGCATTTGATGTGCCAGTTTAGGAATCTTATTCCAAAAAGAGACTGGTAGTGGGGGGAAAAAATCCTGTGAATTGTCGTCGTTCTCTGGCGCAAACCCACCATGTTGTGAACATTCCCCGCAAAATTTGGGACTGTGAAATGGCCTGTGTTGAAATAAGACTGTGTTTATGGCATCTCCTGAAATGCGGTTTGCTGTGTCCCCTGTTTTTTTTCCCTCTCCCCTATTCTGTTGGAGGGAGCTGTGCAGGGACATGCACAGGTAGTACTGATCTGAAGTCTGCAGATGCAGAAAGTGAGGAGCAGCGAGGGGACCGTGCAGCCTGTGTGTGCTCTCCCGTCCGGCGCCTGCTTTCGCTAATTCCATTTCCTCTCTGTCCCCACGTGTGCAGAGGGGCTCAAGGCTGGGATGAAAAGAATAGAGAAAAAGGAAAAAGAAAGGAAAAAAGCCCCCCCCCAGCTATGATTTGCATGCATGTGCTTAAGAACCGCCTGAAGTTGTAAGCATGTGGTGTGCTTGTACCCTAACCTCTGATGAAACTGCGGGGAAGGCTCCAGCCCTGGCTCTGTCACATGCTGCCTTCTAACTGGGAGCGGGAGGCGGGCCGGGCTGGCGCTGACGTCTCTCCCCATTACTACTGTACGAGCCTCTGCTTACAACTGGGTTACTGACTTCTCAATGGAGCCCGAAAGCTGCTTCTGCAAAGACCCCAGGGCTCCAGCACGAGATCAGATTATCCTGAGAGGCTACAATGTCAGGAGGCCGTGAGATCATGAATATTAGCCATTTCCTTCGTGGAAATTTTGAGGAACTCTGACTCTCCTCCCCTCTCTGTCCCATGCTCCTCCCCAGTCCTTGCTTTTGCAGTAGGTTCAGAGAAAGGCGCAGTTGAGTGCGTGCAGGTGCCAGGTGGTCCATTCCTCTCCATGGGAGGAATCCTGAGGAAGGCTCTTGGGGAGATGCATGGTGAAGGTTTGACAAGGATATTTGCATTAGTCCCTTAATCATAAGGGTTTGAGCTGAGGGTGCCTGCTAACCTCTATTTACATATCGAGGACAGCAATGATTCACGTGGTACCTGCATTGCTACAGAAAGAAAATCAGGGTTTTTCACTTGATATGTGCCTTTCTCCGGCCAACTCCTTTTCCCTTTTTTTGCAACAAAAAAAATTGGTTTTGTTTTGCTGCAACTCAAAATGTGTCATTTCTGGGCCTGCTTAATCCATTTTGTGCAACTCTGCTGCTCAGAGGTGGGAAGCTGGTTGTAGCTGGTTCGTCTGCTGGCACCAGGCTCTTGGAAGTGCCAGCCAGGCAGCTCTGCCGAGAACACCACGGAGCGGCCAGCAGCTCTCGGCATCCCTGCAAGAGGCAGGAGCACTGTGACTCTTAGAGCTTCAATTTGTTTAAAAACCCGAAACTGCAGCAGGGGGGAAGAAAATTTTAGAAAAACCCAGGCCGCTTCTCAGAGAGATGCTTAAAGATCACGTGAAACTGAAATACAATATTCCCTCTTTTAACTTCCCAGCCTCCTGCTAACAGCTTAATCCATCGATGAGTGCAGGAGGCACAGCGAGCCCTCAGTGGGTTGGTACTGCTAGTAATAAAGTAGGGATGCATCCCTAATTTCTGATAGTCCTCACTGAGCAGACCAATATCCTACTTTTTCTGCATGTTTTCTCTAAAAGATTTGGGGAGGGGGGGTGTTTGGATGACTGAGACAGCCCAAGGGCCTGTGCAGAATGTATCCTCAGCCTGGCTGCATTGCTGCAGCCTGGATCCAAGGGCTGCTGCATTGCTGGGGCTGGAGACCCCCTCGCTCCCTGGGAAGGGGTGGCCGTGTCCCGGTGGCTGTCACCGACGGGGGCTGTGCCGGCGGAGCGGGAGCGGCGGGTGCTGGGGATGCCGGTGGCCGTCCCCGCCGCAGCGGAGGCTGTGGAGGCTGGCGAGCACAGCCTGCTGCCGATCCTGCCGCTCGGAGCCGGGAGAGAGCAGCCGCTGGGAGCAGCTGAGAGGGAAGGGAGGGCTGGCCTGAGATCTGCCCCCTCGGAGAGCCCCTCTGCACACCTGCCTGCACACCCTGCTTGTGACCGGTGTCCCAGGGGTGCCCCACGCCGTGGGCTTTCCTCCCACCTGCCTGCACATCCCTGCCTCGGTCTCATGGCGTAATGGAAAGGCACCTCTCCAACAGGTGAATAATTAAGATCTCAACCTAAGGCCTCCAGCAAAGGGAGCTTTGTGAGGGAAAGGGATCTCTCTCCCATTAACCTTTCCAATATCAAAAGCCTCTTTGTAGTTAGAAACTCTACTTGCACCAGCTTATCAGCATGGCTGGGTTGTCCAATGAAAAATGCCTGGGGGATACCCCTTTCAGCACCAAACCTCTGGTTTTGAGGAGTGGGTCCCATGGTCCCTGGTGCAGGGCTGGGAACAAGGATGCCAAAGGCTGTCTCTTGGCAGATGGTTTGCTGTGCAGCCAGGCACTGCTGCCCACTGGTGCTGGGGCAGGAGACCACTAGGCTCTGAGATCCCCTTTGGTAGGACTGGGGAACTGGCAGAGCATGGGAGCTATAATCCTGTAGTGACAGGACCACGGGGAGTGGATTTAAACTGTAAGAGAGTAGGTTTAGATTGGATGTTTGGAAGAAGTTCTTCCCTGTGGGGGTGGTAAGGCCCTGGCACAGGTTGTCCAGGGAAGCTCTGACTGCCCCATCCTTGGAAGTGTTCAAGGCCAGGTTGGAACGGGCTCAGAACAACCTGGTCTAGTGGAAGGTGTCCCTGCCCATGGCAGGGAGTTGGAGGTAGATGATCTTTAACCTCCCTCCCAACCCAGACCATTCTGTGATTCTATGAAGGGCACAATTCCCCCTGGCTGGCACGTGCCAGCACTGTGGAAGCTTGGAGACATCATCTGGATGGGGCAGAGGCATTGTGGGCGTCTGTGCTATTACTGCCCAGTGCCTGCAGGGCAAACGCCACCACTGAAGCCACAGGTGCCCATGGCCTCAGAGAGATGGAATCACCAATACGAGGTGCAGCATCCCTGCAGGGCTCTCAGAGCTCGACCACCCTGTAAGGCTCTGCAGCACTGGCTTTATCTGAGGAGGGAAGTGCTGTCCCCAGAGATAAGGCTCCACCGGGACCACGCACGTGGCACTCGCTCGCTGCCACCGAGGATCCGGGACACGAGGCGCTGGCAGGGCCTCGGCCGCAAACACGTCTGCCGGAGGAATCGGCTCCGGTCTCCCGCAGCTGAGCCCCGCTCCATGGCAACCCTGCGCGGGCTTATATTTCTCGTGACTGCTTGGCAGCCTGGAGTGATTTCGCAGGGGGGGAACTTTGTACGCGCCGGAGCCGCCGCCAGCGCGGCCGTGCCGGGCTGACCTCTGTGATCCCGGCCCTGCAGGTCTCCTGCTCCCGGGGCCACATGGGCTGGGCAGCCCTTTCCTGCACCCCAAGAGTGGGCAGCCGGCTTCCCTGTCTAAAAGGGCAGGTTCCCACTGCCTGCCTGCTGCCTGGAGAACCACCTTCCGGGGAGCTCCTGAGCTCCTGGGAGAGGATGTTTTAAGCTGCTTCTGCTTGTAGAAACGAGCCAGAGACTAAAGGTTGAAGTTAATGGGGTGGGTGGTCAGGTGAGGTAGTGACCTAATTCCAGGGGCACCGGCACTGTAGGCACTGGGTGATGGTCCAACCAATGTGTTTCCCTTCTCTTATCGCTTGGCTGTTCTGCTTCTCAGCACTTTTCCTGAACTCTGGCTCACAAATTATTATTTATTTATTTATGGTTGTTGTTTTTTATTTTTTCTTCCTAATAATGGGAGCTTCCAAGAAATGCCAAAGGACTTTGCACAGATCTGGCTGTGCTCAGGATCTCGTCAGCTTTGTCCTTATCCAGCCCCGTGTCGTTGCACTTCCCCAGGCAGAGGCAACAACCAGGGCTGAGCTGCTGCAAGCTGCTATGTTAAACCAGTTCACTTCTGAATTAAGAAGACAGGGAAAAGTAAAAGCTAGGAAATCTCCTCTGGCCGTGTAAGATCTGGAGCCCCCCCGGGGAGGGGCTCTCCATGTGGCAAATCTGGTATCTGCCGGTGGGGGATGCGGAGACCGCTGTGGCAGCCCTGGGGACATGGCCCCATCCAGTAGCCAGACTAACCTTTGATCTCTGCCGGCTCCGGGCAGCAAAGCGGGGCTTAGGGAAAATACTTCACTTATCTCACATCCCAGCTGTCCCGAGACAAAGCCCGGGTGCTGAATGGGCACCCCAGTACCAGGAGCCCCGAGCACAGTGAGGGTCCTGCTAGAACGTTACAGGACCTTTTTACATCTGCTCACGTGTCCCCACTGTCCCCATGGACCCCTGCCCACCCAGCGACGCCCTCACCCTTGGCGAGGGCAGCCTGGTGATGGGGGCCGAGGGGGGAGAGCCCCCCGCGCGCCGCAGGGCTGATGTGACACTTCTCCCCTCCCCTGGGATGAGCAGGACGTGCTTTGTATGGATGTTTTTGTGCTGAGGTGGCGCCTCAGGCTCTTGCAGCGACTACAGTTGCAGGGCAGCAGCGTATCTTTACTGAGATGCATTTTCTAAATTCTTCCTCTGCGCCCTGCGGCCTCGGCCAGGGCAGCACCGCAGCCCCTCCGCTGAGCCAGCGCCACCGGCCAGGCTCCTCGGTTCCTGTTTCAGTTTGCAGCGAGTTAGAATCATAGAATCATAGAATAGAAGTTCATCACTCCCGTCTCTTCTGCTCCCCAGCCTTTGTGTGGGGGGGCTGCAGGACCCTGTTCGATCCCGGCACATGGGGTGGCGGGCGAGGGTGTGGGAGGTGTCATCCTTTCCCCCCAGTCCCCCGCCAAAAGCTGCCTTCCCCACCTATTCCCCGAGGAACCTTCATTTCCTAAATTTTATGCACGTCAAGAGCAAGGAAATCCTGTGGCGAGTGGAGAGGGCAGAGTGTCCCGTGCGGGCGGGAGGCTGAGCTGGGCTTGGCTGAGCCGGGCTTTGCTGAGCCGGGCTGGGCTGTGCTGAGCCGGACTGGGCTGAGCCGGACTGGGCTGTGCTGAGCCGAGCCGGGCTGTGCTGAGCCGAGCCGGGCTGTGCCGCAGCGCAGCCGTGGGCTGGGGCAGCCGCTCGTGCCTTGCGGACGGAAGGAAGCCCAGCTGCCTCTAATCATGTTTCTTGTCCTCCCTCCTGCACAGAGGAGGGGGGAGGGATGCAGATTTCGCAAGTGGCAGCTGGGGACCTGGTTGTCCTGCCACGAGGTGACCCACAGCTGGAGCAGCCCCAACTGTACAGAGCTGGGGTGCAGGGGAGGTGCTGCTGAGAGCAGGCAGTGTGGTCCCCGTCCCCCAGGCTCGGCAGCATTTTTGCCAAGACCTGCTTTCATTTTTAGCCAAGTTCCTAGGTAGGAGTGAGTTGTGTTGTTTGTTTTTTTGTTTTTTTTTTTAATGAAGAAAGTGCATCTGTAGCCGTGGGGTGTTTCAGGAGACATCCCCTTTGCGTGCACACAGGGCTGATGGCGCTGAGCTGCAGCCAGGCTGGGTTAGAGCAGAGAGCAGGACTGCTCACACCAGGCCATAGCTGTGCACGTGCCTGGGTAACAGTGAGGAGCTGGAGGTGTCAAACGTGGCGCTTGTGCAGCTCCTCTGGAAGGCTGAAGCAGGGACAGGCTCTGGCTCTCTTTCCCCTGCAAATGCCAGCCCCTCTCCAGCACAGTGTGTGGACACTGGTGGGCACACAGCTGGGGTGGCCACGGTCCTTTGGCTCCATGCACAGTGCCCAGGCAGAGCACACTCTCCCTGGGCTTGGAGCAGGGGGAGAACCACTGTCCGTGTGCGGGGATCGGGGCTTGCAGACAGCACTGGCAGAGGGCAGGGCAGGGCAAGGGTTGCACGGTGGTTCATGCCAGGTGAGCTGGCAGCACCCACTCCTGCCATACAGAGGTTGCTCACCTGGCACCCAGCACAGCGGGGCTGAACTTTGTCCAGCTCCAGTCCCTCTGTCCTGATTTCCTGGCACTTTCACTGCCTCTGTTTGCAACTGTTTGCAACTTTGTCTTCGAGCTAATTAAACTTTGCATTCCTGTCGGCTCCCTACAAACCGCAACTGCTGAGCTGCTTCCCTTTGCCCCTGGGCTCTGGGACCTGCAGCCCTGCCTGTGCCAGGTGTGTGCGGCTCAGAGCCACCCTCCCGCATCTTAATGATGCGAGGATTTTTAAGCCTTGCCTGGAACAGCATAAACCCCAGAGCTCTGCAGAGCTGGAGATTTAAACCACCACTATCATTTCTCCTTTCGAGCGAGCTTGCAGACAGTCACGACTGAACCATCCTGATAATGAAAAGAAAAAAATTGCAATTTTTTTTTCTTAAAAAGGAAGTTTCTGTTTCTGTGTGGGCCCCACTGGGAGACTGGCGCATGCGGGCTTTGAGTGCTAGAACCCATTTCCCAGGTAACAGAGCTCAAGCCTGTGAGAACTGTGTGGTTTTCTCAGGCTGAAAGGTTGGATGGTATTTGAGCTGCTTTTTTTATTTTTTCTTGTGGCCATGTCCTTTTAGGAAGGAATAAATATGTCTATTTATATATATTTTGAAAATGAAAGCACATGGCCTGTGTCCCCAGAAACCCTCATGGTGCAAGTTGACACCCAGCTCTGCTGGGGACGCTGCTGTGCCCGTGACCGGCATCCAGCTCTGCCCAGCAGCTGAACTGGGGAGCCGGGGCAGCCCCTGCCCTGCAGCCCTGGCACTTGGGGTGAGCCATGGTAAGTATGCAGGACATGCTGCATGCATGTCTGCTCGCCTCATGGGACCAGAGGCTTTGGGACGTGGAAGTGGATGCAGGACAGGAGGAAGGAAGTCGGCAGCTGACTGGAGGGGGATGTTGTGGGGGACTGTTGGGACAGGCACGGATGGGAAGGCTTGGAGCTGCTCAGTTTATTTACTTCTGTTAACTCCTCCTGCCTGTGCTGTGGGCCGTGCTGCCTGGTCTGCCTGCAGTGCTCCATTCCTCTGTCAGTGCATCCAGGATGCAGTGCAGTCTTCCTGTGGATAGCAGGGGCTGCCCATGAGGGTCTGCTTGCCCTGCTTGCCTCTTCTCAGCTCCCGCCTCTTGCCTGCTGCGTGTCTGCCCCAGAGGAGCTGGAAACCCGTCTACACATCCAGCTGAGTCAAAAAGAAATGAAAGGAAGATTATCATGGGGAAATTTTTGTCCTCATCTCTGCTGCTCGCTTATGGCAGTGCAAGGACCTGGAAATACAGCTTTCAAGTTTCTCTCTGTATTTATGCAACCCAAACGAACTCTTTTTTGGAAAGAGCCACTCTGTCTCATTTAGATACCTAAATATAGCCGCCGCTCTGGAGGGAGGATTAGCCTGCGAGTGCCCTGACGGGTATGGGACCTTTGTGGATGGGTGTTATGGGGAGTTTAAGCCTCGTTCAGTTGGGCCTGGGGTTATTATTCCACTGCCATTAGCAGGATGGGCTTGCAGCCATCCTGGGGCAGTGGGGAGCTCACAGCCGCGACCGAGTGGGGAAGCACGAACCTGTGGAGATGTAGACTGCAGCGTTTTTTCTAAATGTCTCGATGCCTTTTGAGGCCAGAGCCCATCTATGCCCAAACATGCTGTTTGCTAATGTGCTGTTGCCTCCTTGGAGGGAGGATCTGTGCTCTAAAGCACAGAAGCAGAGCTGAGCTATAGGGTGAAACCTCCACATCCAGCCCTGCCAAAGCCCTGCAGCACCTTGGGGTGATCAGTCAGAGCTTCTGGAGTGGAATCAGCCCTGCAATGTGGGGTTGGGTGGAAAGGCAAAGGAAGGGCGAAGGTCCTTCTGCTCATAGGTGCACCACAGGCATCAAAGCCTTTTTCTTTAGGGAAAGTTGCAGGACCGAGCCTCTGAAATGCCAAGCTGAGGGACACCCCACATGTGCCATTTCCCCATGCCAGGGACATTCACTCCCCATCTTCATGGGCATCAGTACCTGTACACGTCTCTGAGATGCAGGGGTTGGCACGATCAGGGCGCTGTGCACATCCCATGGACACACTTCTGCTTCTTCATACACACAAGATGCCTTGTTGCCTTTGGACAGAGCACAGGAGATGGGTTTGCCTGAGTGGTCTGACCACATGGTGTAGTGGTGCTCTCGTGTACCCCCTGGGATCAGCCGGGCTTGCACCTTGCACCAACTGTTGACGGAAACTGAATTTCTTGGAAGTGCACAAGGTGACCTTTGCTTTTGTGTCTTCTTGTCTCCAACTGCCCTGCACTGTGGGTGCCATGAGTCCCTTCCAAGGAAGTGGGGAGCAGCTGTTTGTGTCCGTATGTGCTGGTGTCCCCAGGACTCGGGGACACATGCTGCTTGAGTCTTTGTAGCTGGCTCTTTATAAGTGCATGGAAATTACATTCTTGTGTTCCCTCTGGTCCCACCTGCTTTGCAGCGCTGATGAGAGCAGCTCCCTGGCCTGGCGCTGCTGC
Source organism: Cephalopterus ornatus (assembly GCA_013396775.1). Taxonomy (NCBI): domain Eukaryota; kingdom Metazoa; phylum Chordata; class Aves; order Passeriformes; family Cotingidae; genus Cephalopterus; species Cephalopterus ornatus. The sequence continues at coordinate 1,414,931 of VZRE01013809.1, read as the reverse complement.
AGGGGCTCCCTGATCTGTTTTGTGATTCAGGCCCTGATGGAGACGTGCAGGAGCTGCCTTATGTTTTCTACAGGAAATGTAGAGGGTCCCTCAGCTTTTTTGAGCCTTTTTCTCTGTGCTTTTTGTGCTGCTTCCTTTACACACAGTGGCCCTGCCTCCCTGCATGCCTCATACCCCCACTGCCCATCCCTGCCCCTCACCATGCTCTCTGCCCAGCTTGGAGCTGTGCAGCCTCATGCCATCACTCACCCTCACACAGTCCTCTGCCACCCCTGCCATCCCCCTGGGGCAGGAGCCATCTGGCTAAATGGTGGGACCCTGGGGATGTGTGGGTGAACACCTGCACTCTGGCTTCACATGGTGCCCTTGTACAACCTTGCAAACCCCGGTGCGATGCCCCTTCAGCTCCCATCACACAGGCAGGGACCAGGCAGGTGCTGCCCTGCTGGGGAGGTGGCCTGAGCCTGAAGGAAGGACTGTGTTTTGGTGATGTGCTTCTCAGGTCTGTGTTATTTGGCCCTAACAAGGTGGAGGTGAAACACAGAAGGTAAAGGCTGTGCAGTGGAATGGGAGGACGCAGCGCAGCGGAGATCCATCCAGAGGGCTCACAGTGTCCCCAGGATCCCCGAGCCACTCTGTCAGATGGCTGCAGCCCTCCCACCCCGCTCTAAGGAATACAAATGTGCAGCAGATATGGTTACCCGGCCTCGAGAGCGGTGTTGGCTTTCATCTAGATCAATATCCCTGCCAGCCTGTGTCTGAGGAAGCACTCAGCTGGCAACCTAAGCCTGGCCGGGAGGAGACACCCGCCGCAGCTCTGCTGCCCGCTGCAGACCCTGCCCGTCTGTCTGTCTGTCTGCCTCGGTGTGGATGCAGAGCCGCAGCGCCATTGCCGTGCTGTCGGACTCCCTCATGCGTAAAATGTAATAAATAGGGCCATAAGCCTTTTACAAAGTCTATTTCCACTCTTGGATCCGGGATTTAATGCATGGCTGCTTAGAGAGGCTGAGGATTTCAGGGGTCAGCAAGGCTAATTGCACTGCTGGAATAAAAGGGCACACGGGAAGGATCGTGCGCACGAGTGAGAGGGGGTGCTGGGGGTCCCGGCTGCCCCCTGCTCTGCCCCAGCCCAGTGAGCTCCCTGCCAGCCGCCTGGGAATGCAGCAGCCACGTGTGGCAGCTTGGCAAGGGATGGGACCTCCAGGGAGTGCTCTTTTGGGGCTGGGGGGGCTGTGCCAGCTGGGGAGTCATATGCTGCAGGTGTTCGGTTCCCCACTGCTCTGCAGTGTCTCTGTGCATCTGACTGAGCACGTCTGGCTGGAGCACTTGATCTTAGATTACCTGTAAGCCAGGGAAAGCCTCTGCGGGGCCAAGGCCAGTGAGGATGAGGGCTGTCCCGGTGCCAGCTCAGCCCCAGCCTGCAGCATCTCCTTGAGCTGCAGAGGGGAGCTGGGTACCACCCTGCCAAGCTGCTCACTGTGCTAGAGGGCCCTGATGCCACAAGCTGAGGCGTGTGCTCGGAGGTGGTGCTGCCGAGGAGACAGCCCCATCAGGAGTGGAAATGCAGTGCAGAGGCAAGAGTCCAGGGCAGTGCCGGGGCACAGACTGGCTGGGTGCTCCCAGTGCTGGGTGTGCTGGGTGGCCAGCACAGGACTGGGGGTTAGGATCTGGACTGCGCTTTCCTGGAGGTGTTGGGTAGGAACTGATGGGATGGGCAGGCTCTGCTGCACGGGGATAGCCACCAGCTGACACATGCCCTGCAATGCAAGGGGGACCCAGATGCCCTGAGGCTCCCGGGGCTTCACCCTGTGCCAGCCGCTCACGCAGGGCTGGCAGAGCTGTGCCGCCGGCCACGGCAGACGGAGGACGCCAGCTCCGCTCAGTTACTTTCCTGGCTGATCCCGTCATCTCCATCTCGCGCCAAGTGCTGAAGTCGTCATGGAAACCGGGATGGCAGCAGCCTCGCCAGCAGCTCCGTGCGGGATCCTCGGCCTGAGCGCCGGGTCAGTGCTGGTTGGACGTGGCAGTGGCGGGTGGCTCAGTGAGCCACCACTGCTGGTCCCTGTTCCTCGATGGCATCGCTCTGCTGTGGGCTTGGTGATGTGCACTCATGGTCCTTCCCTGGCGCTGTGGCAGGGCCCGATCCATTAGCGCTCATCAATCCCGCAGAGCCTCGCAGGAAGCACAAAGAAAAAGCCCAATAGTATTGCTATTAATAGTACCTGCTCACAAAGTTATCTTTAGAGCACCGCTCCCACCTTCATTCATAACAGCCATTGCATGGGCCTGACTCTTCTCCCTGCTGCTGGAGTGGCTTTGAGGTAACCCCGGCCTCCCAGGGTGCCCCAGTTGTCCATTCTTCAACCAGTCACCAGTGTTTCCTTTGGCTATGGAAAGAGATGATCTGCAAACCATGCAATGCAGCGGGAAATGGAGCTGTTTCTTTTTTTGCAGGGTTCATTTTTCTTTGGTAACCATAACTCTGAACTCAGTTTGCTTTTGCCTCTCCTCCCACTTCGCTCCTGTCCAGGGGGGCTGTGTCATGCCAAAGGCTTTGTCCCTGGAGCATCCCTGCTGGAAGTCCATGCTGGTGCTGGGATTTTGCTTGATAGTGGAGGAGGCAGTACCTGAACTTGACTATCAGGGATGGAGTATTTTCTACTTGTATTTCAGTGGGTGTTTTCATAGGTTTCAATCTATGGTCCAGCCTTTTCAGCATCTTTCATCTCCAGAGCTCACACAGCTCCTGGGAGGGTGCAGGGCTTTGAAAGGGCTTTGAGGATTCATGGGCTCAGCCCACCACTTTGAGGCATCATCTCCCACTGCTGCCAGGGAAATGCCTATTTTTCCTGTTGTTGAGCTTTGCAGTCACTGAGTTCCTCAGGTTCCTGGGTTAATCTGTTCCTGCCTTTAATGAGCTGCCTCATTAAAGTGTTTTTCCCTAATAACCAACCCTCCGGGCTGGGTGATGTTCTGCTGTAGACAACTGAAGACCTGCAGGCTGCAAAAGGCTTTTCCGACTGCGTGTGGGGTGCAGGATGAGCACCATCCCTCTTGTGTGTGGTGCCAACGAGGTTGTGAAGGGAGCAGCAGCCCAAAGCACCCCAAACCAAACTTCTGGGCTCCAGCACCTGATTTACTGCACCCACAAACTGTAGAAGTGGGGATGGCACCTACCTTTGGGGTGCAGCAAACTGGGGATACTGGGACTAAACCATCCTGCTGCATAATCTTCCTACACAACGTCCTTACCCAGTGATGTGCAGCACTGAGGCTGCTCGACGGTCCCTTTGAGCCAAACCTGCGGGTGCACGCTGTGGGCATGTCTGTGTGCCTTGGGCCAGGAGGTGTCTGCCCAGGCTTAGTGAGGGGGTTTGAGCTTGTTGCCTTGGTGCCTGGGAGCTGATCCGGCTGGTTTCAATAAATGGAAGCAGAAATCTCCCTCCTGAGGGCCTGCTCCGCGTGGAGGAATGTGTGCACAGCTTGCAGCTGTGGCCTCCTGGGAGTATTGTCCAGCAGGCAACTGATGGTCACACCTGGTCCCCCTGTCCATTTGGCATCGGTCCCACCTGGTCCCCCCACTCTGTGGTGGCTGTCCTGGGTGAGCAGGGCAAAGGGTGTGGGCCCTCAGGGTGATGGCTGTGAAGGAGCAGATTCAGCAGAGCCTCTGGTGATGCAGCAGCGCTTCATGGCTGCCACAGCCCCTGTCTCCAGGCCGTGGTTTTTAGGGTGGCAATGATGCAAGGCAGGAAGGTGCCTGTTACCAGTGCTGCTGGGGCTGTTTATATATAGCTGACCCACTTGCTGAGCGGGGGCTGCTGGCCCCTCCTGGTGCTGCACTTGGGGGTGCTGCGAGGGGATGCACCAGCATCCATCTGGGAGCGCAGGGCTGGGCTGCATCCTGCATCACCTGCTCTGTGGAAGGGCTGGGCTGTGCTGCTTGCCATTCTGAGGGGGCAGGGTCTGTAGCCCGTCTGCCCCTCATCCCCCCTCCCAGCCTCCCCCATCCACCAGTACCCCAGCTCCCACAGGGAAGGAGGAGCTGCTGATGCCCTAGCAGAGATGGAGAGGCAGGAATTCCTGCTGGAGGGACCAGCCTGAGGCTTGCCTGGCTGTGCCTGGACTGAGGCAGGATCAGGCAGTGCTCAAGCCCCATATCAAGAGGCCTCCCATGGGGTTATCGTGCCCCTCCTGGTACTAGTGGGGCTGTCCTGATGTCCAGCACTCCCCCAGCCCCAGCTCATCCTTCCAGCTTCCTGCTGCTGTCTGTTGTGGGTGCTGCCATTGTATGAGGGGTTTGGGGAAACTCTTGGAAAGTGTTCAGCTGCCAAAACAGTTCACCTCAGTGCCAAGCACCTGAGAGCCAGCAGCTTTCCCAGGGCAGGAGATAAAAAGAAGATCTATTAGGGAGGCAGAGTGGCCCTGGAGTGACCACAGGACTCAACTCTGCTAACCCTGCAGCTTCCTCCCCTGGATCAGGGCATCTGGCCAGGATGCTTTCCCGAAAAGAGCTGCTATCCATGCGTAGTTGCCTGTGACAGGCTAGAGGGGACATGGTGTTCCCATCTGATGGCCTCGTGAGGTTCCTGTGGCTGGGTGTTTCCAGAGCTGTTGTGGCTGGCACACCTGGAGAAAGGCGAGTCCCCAAGGCAGGTCAGAGCAAAACGCTTGCTGCGGAAAGGGAAATTAATTATGGGCACTTTGCTGCACTCCAAGTGACTGCAAAGGCTGATGTTTCTCCTGTTGGCCAATAAACTAATTGTAATGGTAAAACCTCAACAAAAGCCAGACTCTTAAATGCTTTCTTAATTAATAATGCTCAATAATTACTTGACGTCAATGACCAATTAAAATTTCGGAGAAGGGAAGTTGCTGTTAAGTGCACGATACCTTTACTCCTCCAGTTGCTGCGTCTGGGTTCCTGTAGCTTTGATGAATCCTGCAGAAAAGCACTGGGAAGGCCAAGCCCGATGTTTTTAAAGGAAAACATTAGGCAGGAAAAACGTGAATATTCACATGCATGTCCACAGGGAAAAGAGGAGGGAAGCTGAGCACTTGCTCAGCCCTGCTGCTCCCTCTGAGGGATGGCAGTGCAGGTGCCCAGAAGGGTGGCTTGCATGGGTGGCCCTCTCCTGCCCCTACGGTGTGCTAAGTGGGGTCTTAGCACCCAGTGGGGTGCTTTCCCAGCATGAGTGGAAGGGCACCATCCCAAGGAGTCCATGGTCAAGGGGTTCTTAGAGGTCCTGCTGAGTGTCCTGAACCCATGGGGGTCACCTGCCTCATGCAGGCATCTGCTATGTGCCTCTTCCCCCTCCTCCTCCTCCTCTTCCTTCTCCTTCTCCTCCTCCTTCCCATTACCTGTCTGAAGACAGCATCTCCTGACTTGGTACTGCCAGGCCTGAAAGCATCACCAGTTGTATTTTTTGGGGTGGGAATTGGGGGGATCCCAATCCATCTGCTGTTAAGCAGAGTCTGGGGAAACCTGCCATTCATCCTCCCCACAGTGCTCCTGGCTGCAGTGCAGTGCCGGGAGGGTTAATGTCCTCCTCCTCTTCCTCCTCCTCCTCCTTCTCCTCCTCCTCCTTCTCCTCTCAGCTTCTCAGCCATCTTAAAACCGCTGGAGCTGGAGCTGTGCACTCCCTGTTCCCACTCCTTTTACAGTATGAGCTGGCTGTCCAGGGAGCCCAGCCGGCTCCTCCATCCGTCCAACTCCTTTCCTTCTTTGGATGTCCCCTGTGCTGGCTGCCCAGGCACTGCCTCCCTCCCTCGGGACCAGTGCCCCTGGCGAGGGGTGATGGCTGGGGCGAGGGGCTGCCCGGGGCTGGGGCCAGCAGTCACAGGGTGAGATTTTTGCAGAGGTTTCTCCAGGACAGCACTGGGTGTCTGCCAAGATGGATGCCAGCCGGCTCCCGGGCACCGTTAGCACTTAGTGAGCCCTTTATACCTGCAAATCCCTTGGCGGGCGTTAGGAAAATCCTCCTGCGGGAAAGGTGGGAGAGGGTCACAGTTGGTAGCCGGAGAAGGGTGAGGAGGGCAGATGAGGGATGAAGGAGCCTGATGCAAAATATCCCATCAAGGATGGGCACAGGGCTCCTTTCAGTAGGAAGCAGCAAAGCCTCACCCGGCGCGTGTCACCATCCCAAATAAGCTGTGATCCTGGAGTGGGGAAAAAGCAGTAGGAAGTCCCCCGGCCCAGAGAGCTGGAGGCAGTGAGGGCAGAACCGCAGGCACGGAGGGCAGAGCTGCAGGCAGGCAGGGAGGGCAGAGCTGCAGGCAGGAAGGTTCTGCTCCCCACTGAGCTCTTCCCCCATCTGCCACCCCTCACATCTGGCCTCGGGGGTCCCGGGGGTGTTGTTGGTGGCCGTGGGAGAGTTGCTGGAGCATGCGCTGTCCAGACAGATGGACAGCCACAGCCACGGCTGTCCGTCTGTCAGGATAGCAGCAGTATGTGCTCCCAGCTCTACATCCCCAGTGCTCCGTGGCCTGTTACCCAAATACCAGCTTCTGCCCAAGGGTTTATGCCCCTCGTGAACCTGGAGAAAGCAAGGGAAAGGCCTCTGGGGCTGAGGCGGGAAGCAGAAGCAGAGCGTGCCTGCGGCCCCTCTGCTGCTTCAGCAGATGTCAACATAGGGAGGAGGAGGAGGTCATCCAGAAATCACATTTGGAGACTTCTTGGGTCACTGTAAGTCTTTGTGCATAGGATGGTGCCTGAAAAGAGAATGAGGGGAGAAGGGGGAGGAGGCCCCAAAGGCACAGGGAGGTTTTAGACATGCTCCCACCCACCATGCTGCTGCATGTCCCCATGGGCCACTGGCAGAAACAGCCTCACTGCAGCCCCCATGGACACTCCATGGGAGTCAAGGACTTGTTAGTTGGAGGGTGGCTTTTTCAGCTGCCCTGCAATGAACCCCATGTCTTGTCCTGCCTGTCCCCTATGGGGACACCAACCTGGGGTCCGAGACCCCTTGTGCCTGTGGACATTAAGCTGCTTCTGCAGCTTCCCAGCTCAGCTTCCAGCCAGTGGCTGAGATGCTCAGAGCAGGGACAGTCACCTCTGCCCCTGCCTGGGGGATGCTCAGGGTGCCTGTGTTGCACCCTCCCTGTGCCAGCGATGGATGTGTGGGTGGTGGGTGGGTGTGTGAGATGGGGTGTGCAGCACGAATGCTGGCAGAGTCCCAGTCCCCACCTGAGCAGTGGGTGGCACAGGCACAATGGGCATCACATGTCCCTTTTCTGCTCCCACCACTTGATCCCATTCTCCCCAGGGAGTGTTTGCTGCCAGCCCGGCTGCTGGAGGGATGAGGCAGCTCCCCAAAACTTGTGAGACCCTGGAATGGTCCCAGTACCAGGGTGTGTGGGGTGCAGGACTGATGCTCCTGTGGGTGCCATGGGTCCATCCGCTCTCCAGCAGGGATCATGCTGCTTCCCAGCCTCCTGCTTGGAGACAGCGGGGTGGCTGGAGGGGAAATACCAGTGGACTGTGGAGCCAGAGGGCTGCGTCCTTTGGCCAGTGTTGTGGTGGTGGGGCAGGGTGTCCAGCAGTGCTGGCAGCAGGATGCCCTGGCCACCCAGGGAGCATGTGTCCCAGTGTGAACCGGCCAGCCGAGAGCTCCGGCAGCAGGAGGCAGGATGCCTGGAGTTCCCATCCCGCTTGGCCCTGTCTCAATGGGACTGAGTGCCAGGAGTGGGGGGGATGGCTTCTGTGAGCAGCCAGCAGTGCCACAGCCCAGCCTGGCCGGCCTGCAGTGCATCCCTCTTTTTTACCCGTTTTTCTCAGATGTGGTGATGAAGGCAGCAAGCATACAGCCTGGAGCTTGATGGCACTCATGGGAGCATGGCTCCCTGCCCCTCCTGCCTCTCACACAGGCCCTGCTCCAATATCCCCACTGGAGAGCAGCAGGAAAGGTCCTGGGAATTTGATGTGCCTGGGCAGGAGGCTTGCAAGCCTACCAGTTCATGTCAGCCCTACATTTCCCAGAACAGCTCTGACAGCTTCACCCCTCTTGCTCCTGCCTGTGCCTTGGCCCCATGGCAACCACCTTCTCACCACGGCCCTGAGCTGAGCCTGGCAGGATTTTGTGCATTCTCAGGCATGCAGAATGCAGTCTCCATCCTCTCCTGCCTGCCCTGCTCTGCCCTGAGCATCAACTTCTTCCCCAGCACCTCATTTCCCATCTGTGAACAGGGTCTCTCAGGAGAACCTTGGCAAGGTGTCACAGAGGTTGCAGGTCCTCAGCAAATTTTGAGGTTTGTCTCCTTCCCTCGGGGATGTGCAACAGAGGGATAAATCCTGATGTTACTCAAGTGCTTGGCAGAAATGGTCCCTTGCCTGTAGTTCCAGGGAGACAGTAAGTGAAGCCAGATCAAGCACTGGCTGGTTTGGGTGAGGAAGCATCCCTGCATTTTGGCAGCAGGGAAGCCACGGGAAAGCCGGGAAAGCCGTTCATCCTTTGTCAGGAGGCCTGCATGCTGCCGCTCCTCTCACCAGGAGCAGGGGGAATCCCTTTCGACCCAGGCACGACCTGCTCATGGCAGCACATCTCTACACCCCTCTGGGATGCAGAGTGGGGGCTTTGCACTCACAGCATTTCACCAGCAAACCAGCCCCATTTCTCAGGAGACACACAGAGAGAAGGCTCATTGTTTTTTTTATGCTTTGCACCCTGTTTGGACCAGTATGAGCCTCTGGATGTGTCCAGGCAGTGCCCAGCCGTGGGTGAGGGAAGCATCAGTGCAGCCCCTCGGCTCCTCTCACACCGAATCCAGCAGCTGCAGGATAATAAATGAGGAGTCTAAATTTAGACACAGCGTCTGGAGAAGCGTCACGGTGTTGCCAACGGGTTTTACCATTCACCACAGGCAGGTTTTCCCGCTTCTCCCACTTGATGCCACCTTTGCAAAAAAGCTCATCAAAGACATCCAGCACCAGCTGGAAAAGCATCCCAAACAGAAGAACCAGTAACTGCACAAGATCTCAGCACTCGCCGAGGGGTGACAGAGTGGAGCATCCCAGGAGGCCTTGGAAGGAGCTGGCTTGGGGCCCGCTGCGTTTGGCAAAGGCCTTATTTTGTTGCACAAAAGTTTGTAGTAAAGAAACAGGGATGGAGCCGTACCTTGTGCCACTCCTGGTACTGCTGTGGGTGCATCCAGGACAACATCTCTTCTCCATGTGCTGGCCTGGCTGATTCCTTTCCATTTCCCAACGAGTGGAATAAAGGCTGCTCTGCAGCACTTCCCCCTCCCTACCTTCCCACCTGGGCTCCCTGGTTTGGACACCAGCCGTGGCAGAAGCCCCACAGCCCTGGCGCAGGCAGGCAGCTGGCTTCATCCCACTTCATCCTGCCTGTCAGCACAGCTGCAGGTCTCATCCTACAGAGCTGCTGATCCATCTGGTGCCTAAACCTCCACGGCATCCCGGCTGCCCTGGCTGTGCCACTGCAGCTGCTGGGAGCGGCCAGAGGTGGTGAGGGAACATTTCCCTGATGGAGCCAGGGCTGGCAGGCATCCTCTGACTCAGTTGGTGACATATGAAGTTCCCTGAAATCCATGTTGAAATTAAGGAGAGGCCAGAGTCTTGTGCAAAGGCTAAAAAGCCCTGTGCGAAGCCAAGCTGCAGGTTTCCTGGCATTCCAGAGTGTGAGGTTGGTGCTGGCTTGGGAATGCTGAGATTTGCATGAAAATTCCTGGTGCTCGAATCTGGGTTTTTTCCCTTGTTTTGCAATGTCACAGGCTGTTTGGAACCGATGCTGGCTCCTCCCCTCCTAGCCTGGGGAGAGTTTCTCCAGGCAAAGCCAAACACTGAGCCATTGCCAGGAGGTGTGAGTGTGGCAAAGCCAGCTGGTGACAGACATGGTGACCAGCTCTGGCAGAGCCCTCCTTTGTGGCTCACAGCACTGTGACTTTTTTCCTGCATCCTTCCAAATTTTGACTGCAGCAGGTCACAGGAAGTCTTTTGATTGGATTCCTGCACTCCCCCAAGGATGCAGACAGAGTGGGAAATGCCAATGTGGCCACAGTGCTGGGCAAAACTCACCAGCAGTGGGGCAAACAGCCCCTTCCCCACTGCTGCACTGTGGGTCTTCCCTGCTCCCAGCCAAGTGCGATGGAAGTTGTGGCTGCCCCATCCCTGGAAGTGTTTAAGACCAGGTTGGGTGAGCTCTGAGCAACCTGGTTTAGTGGAAGATGTCCCTGCCCGTGGCAGGGGGGTTGGAACAAGATGATCTTAAAGGTCCCTTCCAACCCAAAGCATTCTAGGATTCTATGATGGGCATCATGTGAGCACGAGCTGCGCATGGACAACATTTCCCCTGACCGCCTGTGGTGCCTGGACAACTCAAGGACTGTGAAAAGCTGGTTCACAGCTGAGATGGGGTATAACAGCACATCGTGCTGGGGGACAGTGAGCCCTGCCTGCCCCCACCCCCTTGGGGCACCCCGGGGAAGGAGAGCCTCTTGTTCACAGCAGGTGTGGTGTCTTCAGCGTGGGGACGGAGCCTGGGCAGCTGCCTGCAGGGGACTGGCAGCCGTTTTGGGAGGAGGAGGAGGAGGAAGGCACCTGACTAGCAGGCAGCCGTCCAACTAGTTGAAACAGCTCCCTTTGTGGTTTGCATAAGCAAGCACGGCTCAGCCGGGTCTGGGTACACACGGCTCCACCAGCTCACCCAGGGCTGGGAATGGCTCTCCATGGAGGCACCGAGGGGGCTGCTTGCTGTGGTTGACATGCCCACCGTGTCCTCTGTGCCCTCCGTGCTGCCAGGGGCTGGAAGGTGTGGGGGTGGCTGTTTGCAGCCAGCAGTGCTGGGAGGGTGCTGGCTCAGGCTGTGTGTCCCAGCAGGATCCCTGCCAGCCCCCCAGTGGTGTCACGCCGAGCACAGCCACGGGCCCTGCTGGCCTGCCTCCTGCCAGACCCCCTCCAAGGTGACATTGGAGCCTCTGCCCAAGGACACCTGGCCATGCTCCCACATGGCAGCGTCTGACACAGGGAACAGAGGCAGCCAAGAGACGGTGGCCTCTGTGGAGGGGAGATGGATGGATAAAAGCAAGGCACAGAAGGTGGCGGTGGGGCTGCTAACTGGAGCTGCTCACATGACTGGGGAGCTGCTGCCAGGCATTGGGGCCATGCAAAGTGTATGAAGGTGGCACGCCAAGCAGGAGCCTTAACTCCCACCAGCCCTGCACAGGGATTCGGGCCGTCTGGGACATGGCGCTGCCAGGACAGAGGTGGCTTCCTGCTCACCAGAGGAGACCCCCAGCTCTGATGCTCCCAACCTGGAGGCAGTCAGTTCCTGGGCAGGCTGTCAGATCCAGACTTTGGGTCTGGATTTCAGGCCAGCCTGCCCCAGGATCTCTGGCTTTATCTGATCCCTGGTTTAGCTAGGGTCAAAAACAGGGGGACAAGGTTTGGGAGCAGGCAAGCTCAGGGCAGGGTCACGAGGGAGCTGGCACATCACGTGGAGTAGGTAAAAGGGTCTGATTTAAGTTAAGAAATTATGCTTGTAGGCTTCACCCCAACTGGTTTGGGAGGAGGAGGAGAGGGGCCCCAGCCCTCAGATGCTGCAGCAGGGAGCGGCCGGACCCCTCCTCTCCTGCCCTGTTGGAGCCTGTCTGTTGGGGTTTTGAGGAAGGCAAAGGTGTGGTCCCCAGCAGGTGAGAATTTGAAATAACACAAAGCTTTGTGTATGTGGGTTTGCATGTGATCCTGAAGGAGCCTTTTGCCCTTGTAGCGATTTTTCTATCTGGAGATCTTGGAGCAGTTTCTTTCCAGGGTGAGTCAGTTGTTTGCAGAGCGGGAAGACCGGGCAAAGCGGGTTGGCAGCACCAGCTCCAGGCTGCGGCTCCCAGAAATGCTTCCTGCCGAGCCAAAAAGCAGGGACAGAGCCTTGGGCCCCTGAGGGCAAGTGGCATGGCTGGGACGCCCCTGAATGCTCCGGTGCGGACCCGGACACAGCAAAGCCTTGTGCCGGCTGGTGCAGCACCGGGAAATCCCCAGGCCAAACAGGTTGTGCTGGTGGAAGTGCAGCGGGTGCCGGAGCACCGGCCTGGCCGGCCCAGAGGTGCTGCTCAGGGATCACACCTCCACCATCCATCCAGCTGTGAGTGTATACACAGCCCGTGGTCATGGACTTGCTGGGACCTGCTCTCGTTTCACCTCCCCCTGTCTCGGTTTTCCCACAGAATTGGAATGGTATCAATACTGCCAATCAGCTCGTATTAGTGGCATCGTAACACTGATGATGCCCACCTGGAAAACACCCAGCTGTCAGCATTCCCCTTCCTCATCGGCTTTCTGGGCAGAGTCGAGTTGGAGCAGAGGCACAAGGTGACCACACCAGCTGGTGATAGGTCTCCTCTGGCCAGGACCTGTGCTGAAAATGAACAACTCCTCCAGGCACCGTGCAGAAAATGAACAATTATTTAATTGGGTGAAGCAGGAGCAGAGAGAAGAGGGAGCCCCCAGTTCAGGGGACGGGGTTGGGGGGACCTGCTTCTTGGTCCCTTCACAGGGGCCCTGGTGATGGAGAGCAGTGAGATGCAGGCAGCATGGGCATGCCATGGGGTGCCAGGCCTTGTGCAAGGCAGCAGGCATCAGCTGGAGCAGGCAGTGCCGCCTGTTCCCTGAAACAGTGGATGAATGCAGAGAGGGGCAGCTGGCAGTGCCCACCTGGCAGAGCTGATGCTTCCACCCCTGCTGGGATATGGGCCTGGGCAAGCATGGACAAGCTGGGTGGGTGGGTACAGACAGATTATAGTGGTTTTGACCTTTCCACAGTGGTTTTCACCCTTTGAGACCTCGTGCCTTCAGCTGAAAATGTCATTTTTCATGTGGGAGCTGGGCACAGCGTGGGGTCCTGCAGACCCCCCTGGCAGAAGGGCTAATGCAGATGGTGTCTGGTGAGACAAAGGGTCCATGGAGGATCTTGGTGGGTCAGGTTTGGTGGTGGTGCCCTGACCCCCAGCAGGGCACGGTGTGTCACTGGAGCGTGCCAGTGGCGGCAGAGTGTCAGGGCTGGACTCGCTGAGAGGTCAAGCTAATGCAGGAAGATCCTCCTTGTGCCTTCTTAACCCCAGCTTGAACCTTCCCCGTCTCCTACCTCGTCCTGATTAGCACTAAGAGGCTGCTTTGCTGCTGGTGGCACAGGCAGCTCCGAACAGTGCAGGGCACTGCACTGTCTTCCATGGCAGGGAAGGCCTCAGCACCTCTCTGAGCTTTGGTACCAGACCTGCAGGCAGGAAGGCAGGCAGGACACATGCTTTCCTCCCTCCCCTGCTGCCACCTCCCTGGCAGAAGTGACTGGGAGTGCTCCTGGCAGGGACCCAGACAGTTCTTCCTCCTCACAAGGTTTGAAAAGGCACCTGAGGCTTGGGGAGGTGAAGGGCATCCTGCAGGGTGATGACACCGGGTTGAAGTGTCCAGCAGGCAGCAGGTTCTTTCCACTCACTTGTCAGATGTGTATGTAAAGGGGCAGGATTCAGGCAGGACATGGGCTGGCTTTAACCTCAGCTCCCATTGCACAGCCGTGGATAACACCGAGTGCCAGAATGCACTGGGAATTACAGCTCCTACCAGGCTGCCTGCCGAGCCACTGCCACCTGGAGAGCCCTGTGTGTGGTGTCCCAAGCCAGGGAGGAGGGTATGTCAGTGATGACAGTTCCCTCTTCCCTGTCATTTCACAGCCTCCAGTCATCAGCCCCAGAGCTGGTGACACTGTGGGGTGAGTGGCTCCAGCCCAACCAAGACCCTGCCCCTCCAGTTGCTCACGCTCTGCTGCCGGCCCACTGGCCCCAAAAGCATCCCAGCTTCCTGACATTGACCCTGCCAGTGCCTGGGAGTAGCTCAGGGATTCCCGGGATTACAGGCTGCGGCTGTGGCTCCTGGAAAGCCAGGGTGAGCTTTCCAAGCACATCACAGTGGAACATCCCAAGGTTGTGGCTGTGAATAGGGAGCACGTCTGTGGCTGGGCTTGACGGTACAGCTGGACTGGGACCCAGTGTGGCATGACCTGGTGATGCCCACCACGCTCCCTGTGGGCAGTGGCTCGGACAGTGGCTCTGCCTTCTCTGAGGCTACAGCACGTCTGACCTCACTCATGCTGTAGGGAGCTGGAGGGACAGTTGCTGCCTCAGGCAGGGATTTGCTCTTGGAGCCAGCTGAGAGGGGTGAAGAGCTGTCAGTGCCAGGATGAACAGTGCCCATGGAGCTAAGCTGGGTGTATAGGGATAGTGCTGCTCCTCCTCTGGTCCTGGAGGAGGCTCCTTGCTGGCATCCCTGTGCCCACAACAATCATGTGGCTGCTGTCTGCAGGGACATCAGAAGAGGAAGGTCTGAAAATAATCGCCCCCTTATTTTTTCCTTTCAAAGGAGGGAATTGCCATCATGGGGAATTTTTGTGACCAGCAGAGCTGGCTAACAGTCAGCTCCTTGGTGAGTCAGGCACTTATTCCCTTCCCTGGTTTAGCCTGGCCCCCTGTGCTGCCAGCCTGGCTAGAGCTCAGGGTGCCCCCATTCATAGGGGTCCCCAGCTTGTCTCATGGAGCCACAGCATTTCCTACCACCTCCAGCTGTGGGTCTGTGAGTGGAAGCAATCCCAAGAGTTTCAGGGCCTCGATGCCTCACTGGCCTCGGCCACGATCCCCACTGCTCCCTGTCCTGTAGGGCATCTGTGTGGAGCCTCTCGAGCCTGTGGGGCCTGTGCCACCCCTTGCTCTGTCCTTGCCCCACAGAGGTTGTGCTGCCTCACCGAAGAAAGGCTGCAGTGAGGTGAGCATTGTGTAACCCCTGCCTGCTCCTGCCTCTGCCTCTCTCCCCACGGCCAGGGGGTCACATGCCAGGGCTGGAGCCCTCTGAGCTGATGGGACATTTCAGTTCCCACTGTGCTTTGCTGGCTGCTGGCTGTTGGTCCTGCCTTTGGTTTTGGGGAGATTACAAGGCATTTCTTAGAAAACACCATCAGTGTTCAGGCCCAGGCAGGTGCCCTGCCTGGCTGATGCCATTGAGTGGTGCCAGCCCCACTGCCTGAAGAGCCCCCATCAGTGACAGGGATAAGGCTGGCAGCAGCCACTGGCAGTGCATGTTTGGTGGTGCTGGGATCAGCGGGCAGTGGGTGGTGTTTGCCAGGCTGGCTGCTGGCAGGGTTGGCATGGGGTGCTGCTGTTTGGCTTGAAGGATGCAGGATAAAGCTTCCACACTTGGGGAGACACAGTTACCAGCACGCTGTCTGTGCCCAGGTGTGCTGGCACTGCCTGGACAGCCCTCTGCCTGGCAGACCGTATCCCAGGACATGGCAGCAGCAGCCTCTGGCACGGGGCTGTTTCCATTAGGTCGTGTTGAGAGAGGAGCATGGCTCTTTGGGAACAGCCTGTTCCCTGCTCTGTCTGCTCCTTGCACGGGGCACAACAACCACCTGCCCTTGCCAGTCCCTGGTGTTGGCGGTGTGAGGGTGCTGCATTTGGGGGGTGCTCTGAGCTCTATGCAGGGGCTGCAAGGTCTCCATGGATCTGCTGTGGCACGAGCAGGTCTTGCAGCCCTGGGCTGGTCTGTCCTGGACCTCAGGCAGAAAGAAAGTGGACTCTCTAGTTTAAAGCCCAAATAAATGGCTGCTGAGTACAGCGTACACATGCAGCTTTGTAACCCGTGATATACTTTGCTGCTGCCCTTCTTCTTAATCCCGACACACCTTTGTTTAAAGTGTTCCAGCAGAACATTGTTTATCCAGGCCATTATTACCAGTATCTCAGTCTCCTTTTTTCTATCCTGTGACTCAGGAACAGTTTAGTGCAATTTCTTCCATCTTTCCTCCATATCAAAGATATTCCTGGCAAGTTCATGTTTATTGTTTGCAGTTAATGTTTAATATTTCCTACTACTGGCATCTCACGGTTGATCTTAATTACACCTTTCTAATGTAAGACAAAAGTCAGCGAGACTGTGTTCAGGCTGAGGCCGTGGCTCAGAGCCTCATCCTGCTGGTGCCTGAGGCTGGGTGCCCGGTGCACCCTCCGTGCCCTGTTGGCACTTTGCAGGCCGTGTTGGGAGGGCGGCTCCTCCGTGTGTGCCACAGAACCACAGAATCATTTGCATTGGAAAAGGCCCCTAAGATCATCGACTCCAATCTTTGAGTCCAACCTTTGAGTCCAACCTGTGTTGGCACAGCGTGTCCGGCGTGGGGCCCGGCGCCGCCGCGGCAGCTCCCACGTGCTGCACCAATGTGGACAAACAGAAGCTGTTTTTGAGTAGTTCCAGTGGAAGAAAGGATCAAGCTTCTGTTTGGTTTGCCCAGGCTTTAAATGCAGGTGCTGGTTTTGCTTCTTGCTGGCTGGGCTGAATTGTTAAAATGGATTAGTAGAAATTTAAAAAAAAAAACCAAATTAAAAATTAACAGAGTGCAGAGGGCAAAATGCCCTGCTCCTGACAGGACAGCGAGGTGTCACATGCCTCTCTGCAACCTGGGAGCCTGGGAAATTCCTGTGTGCCTTTCCCCTCAGACTTGGGGAGCTGGATGAGGGAACAGTCTGCTGCTGCCAAGCCCAGCCCATGCCCTGCCTGTGCACTCCTCCACTATGTCAGTTGGTGGGTTTGCAGGCAGGGTCCCCTCACCTCCACTGCCTCCCAAGGAGGTACCACTCACCCTTCACTTTGGGGCTCTCTGGCTATAAATATCGTGGGGTGTCAAGGGGCAGCGGGGCCAAGTCACAACCTGACACCACCTCTCCCTCATTCACAGTGACATTTTGTCAAATGCCACTCGGGAGGGGGGGTTGCTTATCTGCTGGCACACACTGGTGACCTTCAGAGCTCTGGCCAGGTGGCTCCTTGCTGTATTTACACTTATTTATAGCTCTCTCCTCCATTCCCACCTCTGCTCTCCTCCCCGGTACTGGAGCGGGGCTGCCTGCCCCACATGGATCCCTCTGGGCTGGGATGGAGCTGGCGCATCCCTGGTGATGATGAGGGGCTGGCAGCACCCAACTTCACCCCCTCAGGGTGCTGGTGGCCTGACTACACAGGGACCCTGTCCCATGGATGGCAGCTGCAGGAACAGCAGGGTGCACCCCAGGGCAGATGGGGCTGGGTTTGGTCCCACTGTGGGTCATGTCCCCAGTGCATCCCCATTCCAGTGCTGGGATAGCCTGGAAAGGTGCTGGGGGTCTGCAGGAACGAATCCCAGCCTGCCCAAGTGGGGCTTCCCCTGCCCGAAGCAGCTAACAGGGTGAGCAGCTGTGCCCACCGTTGCACTGCCCGGCGGGAGCTCATCCCGGTGAAATATGCCCGTCTCCCTGAATGGCTGTAATCCCCATTTCAAGCAGTCTGTGATTACGGATTTCCCTGATAAGCCCAGACAGCTCTCTCCAAAACCCCTGGCCAAGGATTTTCTTTCCTTTTTAGAGTCGAGCCTGGGTGAGAGCAAGGAGGGAGAAACTCCCCATCCGGCTGCGAAGGCAGGCACTGGGATCCGACACTGCCCATGGGGCCGAGGCAGGGCTGGCGAGAGCTGGCACTTCATGTTCTCGGCATTTCTCACCTTCTGCTCGTTTGGGTCCCAGCCTAAATGCTACTGGCTAATTTGGGTCTCTGTCTCCAGCACGTGTGGATGTATATTTATCTCTTAATGCTTTGAGTAGGCACTTGGCTGTGGGGAGGGAGGAGGCTCCGTGCGGGGCTGAGTCACTGCTTTGCTCCTCAGAAGGAGGTGGGCTGCCTGTTTCTGGCTGGTTGCTTTGGCCCCTCTGAGGATCTGCCACTTTTCTTCCTTTTTTTCCACACAGCAAAGTGGCACGTGAGTGACAAGGCAATTGCAAAGCATCCTGGAGCTGTGTCTGCAGGCAGCAATGCAGAGCTGCCCTCCCAGGCTTAGGCAGGATTAGGATCCCGCGAAGGTGCTGCCCGTGTCCAGCAGCACTTTCACGCCGGCAGACTTCAGAGGCTGAAACTTTTGCAGCCTGACTAAGCATGAGCACAGTGTGTGTGCCATCACAGTGTGCTCAGAGCTCACTCCAAAATACTTGGCCACGACTTCAAGGGATTGGACCCAAGAGTTTTGCAGATAAGGGAATCTACTGGTGTTGTTGCTGGGATAGAGGAGAGGACCTGCAGGTCTCTTTGTCACGGTCACTGCCCTGTCCCCAGCTCCCTGAGTCAGTTAAGCACAGCAGACAATGAGCTGAGCTCTCATGCTTGCCCTGTTTTAGGTTGCTATTGCCTGGCAGCAGGGCTGTGGTTCCCGCTCTCAGTGGGCTCATGGATACAGCTGCCCCTGGGAGCCAGCAGCCCAGCCCCAGCCAGCCTCTCCAGTCCTGACTAGGGGATTTAGTTTGAGCAGCCCAAGTTGACACTGAAAAAGAGGAAAACATTTCCTGTCTCATTAATCCAATATTTGAATTAGAGTTGGGCTTGGAGAGGAGCCTCATGTCTGTGCGGTGATAAGACCTCACATGCTCCCACACCAGAGTTAACACTGCTCCAAAACAGAGGAAAGAACTGAAAGGGAAGTGTCTCACCTGCTGTCCCCAAAGCATCAGGAGCCAGCACTGAGCTGTGCTCAACGGGGCATCCTTGGATGTGCCTCCAGCCAGGGACTGCCCACATACCAGAGCTGCTGGGGACATTAGAGACAGTGGCCCACATTGACTACTCTCACAGTCGGGTAGGGAGATGGAGCTAACCCCCATGCCAGCTCCTTGTCCTGCCTTGCCTTGTCCCTGCTCCAGGAAGGACAAAGATTGGGCACTCTGCAAAGGGGCAGGCAGTCAGAAGCAGCTGGGAGTTCTTCCATTCCCTCCTGGGGAGGCAAAGGAATGATGACCAAGAAGACGCCAGAAGCTCTCAGACTGATTTGCTCACACGGATTTTCCAGGACAAGATGTAGCACGGGCTGGGGGAAGCCAGCCCCTCCTCACCCACAGTGCTCAGGAAGAGGCCTGGCTGGCACTTTGTCTGGGAGCATTTAGGTGCAGTCGAGGCTCCTGGGGACAGGAGAGTTGGCAGACTGATCTCTGGATGTCCTTGTCAGCCAGTTTGGAGATGTCCTTTGTGCTTTCTCACTACTGCCAGCTCCACCATAGTGAGCATGGACAGGGGGCTGGCAGTGGGGTGGCTCAGCCATGCTGGCACGGAGCCCTCCTGCTTACCTGGTTGTCCCAGGCATGCACAGCACAGCTTCTGCCAGGTCCAGAAGCCTCAGGAGGGGCACAGAGTAAGCACAGACCCTCTGCGTGAGGGTCCCTGGGGAACCCCTTCTCCCACAATTGGAGTGACAGACCCCTCACAGCAGGCAGGACTGTCCAAGCTCAGCAGTAAATAAATAGAAGCGTTGCTGCTCTGTCAAGCAAAGCCTCTGCAGAGGGAAGCTCTGTGCAATATGTGAGCGAGTATCAGCTGCCTCTCTGTCCTAGAATTGCGAATGCATCTCAGTTGGGGCTGAGGTCAGAGCTGCTTCATGCTTTAAGGAAAGCGGAGGAGGATGTCTCTGAATGGAGGCCATTCCTCAAATGCCCTTCACTGTCCAGCTTTGGCTGCCAGGTGCAGCTGCTAGCATGGCATTGCTTCCAGAGAGGATGCCCAGGGTTGGGCTCCTGCTCCCTCAAGGGATGCAGGTGTGTGGCATGGGGGCACCTGTGTAGGGCATCTCTCCTGCCCTGAGCAGGGATTCGTCAGACACGTTGCAATGAGCTGCCAGCAGCTTTCTGGTCGCAGCCTTGCTGCAGCACACACAGGCCAGGTGTCTGGGCTGGAGGATGCCTCCAAATTTTTGAGCATGTCTCCATGGGTGTTTGCTGGCTGCACACCAAGAACCCATGGCTGATCTTCCTACAAACTCCCGAGTAAAATTAGAACAAAAGTTCACTCCTCTCCCAAGGCAGCAGGAAATGCAAAGGGTGGGAAAAGGGAAAGTCAGAGCAGATGAGGTCCTGTGCCCACAGGCAGCCTCCCCACTGCCGCTGCCACCCCCGACCCTGGGCAGGGGGCTGGGTCCTCCCCCACCTCCTGTGGCCAGCCCAGAGTGACTTTGCTCTCAGCACTCTGTGCTGGGCTAGCGGTGCTTGGAGTGATGGATTCCGAGCTCAGAGTGATGTATTCCCTCTGGAGATTCAGGTCCTTGGTGGCTGGGCGGGTTAAATGGCACTGTCTAGCAGAGGGGGCTGGGTGGAGCTGTGACCATGTGCTAGGGTGCCCATCCACATGCTCATGCGGGTGATTGCACTGGGCAAAGGCTCTCCCCATGTTTTTTTTTAAGGAGGGGGCTCAACACAGGCCAAGCTGAGCTTTTAGGCATTCCTGACCTGTGCTAGCTGGGAGCATCCACAGTGTGGCAGTGCCGGGGCAGTCTTGCCCCCAGGGTGCCCAGAGAGGGCAGCTCAGCAGCATTAGATTGCAAGAGTTTATTTTTACCCAGCCCTGTTGCCAATGGGGACATATCACATCTGTGGAGTTGATCAAAAGACATCCCGAACACTGGTGTCAGCTGCTCCTTGTGATCTCAGCACCAGGATCTTTTCCCTTGTGGCATATCAAAAGGAACAGGAGAATTTGACTGCTCTGCTATTTTTAATTGAATGCACACACGCACACACAGAGACACACGTATATATATGTATGTATGGCTTTTCTAAAAATAAAAGCCTTTGCCTGTGTTCCCATGGGAAGATTTGGGGAGAAGGGGGAGCCAAAGTTGTTGCAAGACTTTTTCTGGAGCAGGCGCTAGAGCAGAGGGAGGAAGGCAGGGACAGGCCACAGCAGGTACGGGACACATCTGAAAGGCCAAAGGACATCTGATCCCCTAGCAGTCCAGGCTGGACCTGAGCAGAGGGGGAAGGAGAACAAGGGGAAAGGTCACATCTGTGTCCCCCAGAGCTGGCAGGGATGATAATGGGGAACAAAGATTTTTGCAGGGCAGGTTAGGAAAGTCCCAGACCCTGGAGCCACTCAGGGGTGCCTATGTACTTTGTGGCACCACACTTGTGTAATCTACCTGATCCACATCCCTCCAGCAGCAGGATGAAGGGAGGATGCCGGGGAGAGCATCCCCCACCATGGGGCAGCTCCCAGGCCCCCGCAGAGCTTGGGCTGGGGCAGTATCAGCAGCCCCAGCTGCTGTGACATGGCAGTGGCTCACCATAGGGCCATGAAAATGCTCTCCCCCATGTCCTTGCCTGTGCTTTCCCTGCGTCCCACCTCCCCTGGGACTGGCTGGGGTGGAAGGCAGGTGAGAAATGTAAAATGGGAGTGAGTGTGTGCACAAGAGTGCCCTTTGGGGTGCCCTAAACACGGTGGGGAGCATGGTAGACAGGCTTCTCAGCCTGTGGGAACACAATCAATAATCCCAGATTATCCCAATTTGACCAAAAAAAAAAAAAAAAAGGAAAAAGAGAGAAAAGCTGTATTTTCCATTTCTCCAGCTGTGTTTGAAATCCCTTTTCCTTCCCATTGAGTGAAGGAGGAGACCCTTCCAGGGCGCTTCAGGAGGAGGAGCCCCCGCATTCCCCTGCCCATGCAGCCTTGCTCACATGCTCAGATGTTTGCCTGCTCCAAAATCCATTTGCTCTGTAAATAAACTTGCTTCCCTCACTGCCAGAAAACTCCCCCTGGGCAGCCAATGCCGGGAGGAGTCACACCAGACCTTTCCCCTGTGCGGTTGAACCTGGACACAGGGACAAAACCAGGCACCGTTCAAACGCCGGCGCAGGCAGTGGGTGCCGGTGCCAGCCCTCCCTCCTGGGGCAATGGGTGCAGCCGTGGGGTTTTGTGGGAGGGCAGTGGCTGGAAGCCAGGCTGAAGCAGGGCAGGTGCCAGCTCTTCTGTGGTTGAATGGAGATTTTTAGCTCGGTTCCTAGAGCTTGCATCACCCTGTGCGCACCCGGACATCCATTCATTTCCGTGCCATTTTCTCATCCTGTACAACACAGGGAGCAGGGTCTAGATTGCACTGGTGGTGCTGCTTCCCCAGAGGGACTGTCCCTGAGTGTTTCAGTGCCATGTGGCAGGGACAGGAACAGGGTAGGGACCAGGTGTGAGCCACTCACAGGAGTCTTGCCCTCTGCATTGCTGTCCCATGTGCACTCAAGACTCTTGCCTCAACCTCCAGCTAGATAACCTGGATGCCACCCTTAGGGCATCAAAGGCAGGAATGGCCCCTAAGAGCTCCAGCAGCTGCTTTGCTGCAGTTTGGGTGGCTGTGCTCTGCCCTGAGCATCTGCTCACTGCGGTAGATGAGGCTCTTCCAATGCAGATGCTGCTGTTCTGACTCCTGCCACAGCTGGGACACAAGAGGGGGTTTGATGGAAGTTGTGGGGGATGTTCTCAGTAACCAGTAGTGCTATGCAAACCAATCAGGCAGGTGTGCAGTGAAGAAGTGCTCACCATGCTCCCCACTGCCATGAAATTGCTCCTGGAGCCATGTGGAAAGAGGGTTTGAGAAACAGGCCTGAGTGGAGGTGGGAGCACACCAGGAGACCGGCTGTCTCTGCGGGTGGATGCTGCTGCCTCTTGTTTCCTGTTCCCCGGGCACAGCAATGGGCTCACCCCCTTTCTCTTCTCTGCGCAGTACGAGGTGTCTGGCGAGGAGCACCTCTACTCAGACTTCCCCGAGATCGATCTGTCTCAGCTGGATGCCAGCGACTTTGACTCGGCCAGCTGCTTCAGCGAGCTGCAGTGGTGCGGGGAGCACTCGGAGACAGACTCCAGCCAGTACAGCACTGATGACTCCGAGCTCTTCCAGGTACCCCCATCCTCCTGGCACAGGGCACCCGAGGATGGAGGCAGGGGGAGGAGGGAGGGAGGAGGGAACACGCACAACTATTAATATCTCCTCCCCAGCTGATTAGTGCTCCATTAATTTGTGCACTGGCTCTAAATGGGGCAAGCGGAGTAAGGCTAATGAGGAGGTGGAGGAGCAGAGGAGGCTGCTGAGCCAGCCCTCCTGTGATGTATTATTCACTATTCACAGGGAATTACAGCCGGGGTGCAGTGCGTCCCGTTCGATTCCCGGAACGGCAGGATGTGCCAGGGTGGCGGTGCGGGGGTCTCAGCGCTCTGCTGTTGGGCAGGATTATTCCTTTCCCAGGAGCAGAAAGCAGCCCCACCCATGCTGGCTTCCCAGTTTTGGCAGTCCCCTCTGTTTGGGGCTCTGGTCCTTTTGGCGGAGGTGGCTGGTTTCTGTCCTTGGCTTTGTGCTGAGATGGATCCATGTGCCAGTATGGACTGCACGGTGCAAAGAGGTGCTGGGACAGAGGGTGCTCCTAGGCAGAGGCAGGGCTGGTCCACAACCCTCAGCACTGTTCCTGTCTCTTCTTGGAGAAGAGCTGAACATCTCATGGAGCTGTGGGGCCAGGGCAGGGCTGTGAGCACAGCAGAGACAGGTTTGGAGACAGGGAGCTGCAGAAGCTGCTTGGGGATCAGGCACTTTGCTTTTTTCACCTTTCCCAAAGCTCTTGCCATGCCCTGGATGTGCCTATCCTTGAGGGCTGGAGTTTCTCTGCCCTCCTGAGCAGCACCCAGGCCCTTACCCCTCGGACAAGGAGGTTGTGACCCACTGGTGCCAGCTAGTCACCAACTCTGGGTAACATTTTGGGAGGGAGCAAAATTTATATTTAAACAAGGGGAAAAAAAAACCCAAAAAGCTCCAGTATTTTCTAACCTGGCCATAATAACAACCCTGTGGCTTTTATGCTGTGCTGATGCTGTGCTTGAAAATGGTCCAGTCCAGCTGAGGGACCTTCATCACGAGATGCATATTTTCCACTGAACTTCCTGGGGAAAAGATAAACAGAAAAGAAATGCAAAAGACAGGCCCATTAGGAGCAGTGGAGGATGATGAAATGTATCCCACTGAACTTGTATGCACAGTGCTCTCGTGCCAATAACAGGAGGAAAAGAAACGGAGCCAAAAATGGAGCATCCTGCTGCCTTTCCCTGGAGCCTGCTCTAGTAACTGCGAGCAAGGTTAGGGCAGGGAACAAAAGATATTTAATTTTCAAACAAGATGAGAGAAACACAGGAGGGTGTGTGCAGGCAACAGTCCTGCTTGCGAGCCTGAATTTACCCTCGTGCTAATTTTATCACTGATGGTAGCCTGCTTCTTGTTGGACATGGTTTACATTCAGAATGTGATGGAGGAGGACCAAAAAGAAGGAACTCCTGACTCACTCCAGCCATTCCTCAGCTTCTGCATCCTCTTTTGGGCTCCTGCACTGTAATGCCAGATTGGAAGGGAACTCGTGGGGCTGTGTGGGACTGGGAGGGCACTGGGAAGGCTGGAGGTGCGTCAGCCAAGCTGAAGCCCAGGTGGAAAGAGGGAGGGACCCAAGGAGTTGGGTCAGGGCAGCAAGAAGGGAGGAGGCGGGAGCACCCCTGGTCCTGACTGGCCCAGTGCAGCCACAGACACTCACAAATCTCCCATCAGCATCCCCACATCATGCTGTTCACACAAAAGATAGGTCAGGGGAGCTGTAATGCAAGACCCATCTTGCTCTGGGGGCTGTCCTCTGTGGACAAGGTCCCTTGCAGAGCACTGGGTGCAGCCAGCTCTAAGTGTGAGGGCTGAGAGTCCCTGTCGAGCTAGAGGTGCCTGAGTTTCGGGGCTTTCAGTGAAAACAAAACTCATCCTGGTTGCTGTTACAAGCTGTGGTATTTGGCCAGCAGTGCAGCCCAGGCTGAGCTTCCCCTGCGCCCTCCTAGGGGCCCATGCCCTCTTGTCCAAAGAGCAGACCACTGGGCAGCCCTGGGCTGAGCTCACAGCTCCTCATGTTTTCTCTGCCTCCCCTGTCAGGAGAGCTGCAGATTAACCAGCCGTGCCGTCTCAGGCCTCCCCAGCCCCATGGAGGGCAGGGGGCTGTGCCTGCCCCCTCCCTGGGCTCCCATCCCAGCTGGGACAGCCTGTGCTGTGGGCACTTGCAGCCCAGAGTCAGGAGGATTTGGGCAAGGAGCCTTTTAATCACAGATCCTTTATCTTCTGCTGTTTGCACAATGGTGGGTTGGAGGCAACTGTTGGGAGAGAAGATGCTCTGATTCATTATTTTCCTGCTGGGGGTGCAGGTGGACAGATTGATGCTCCTTTCCCAGTTGGGTCTCTCCTCCTCATCCCATCATGGTGGTGTGCTGGGGAAGAGCTCTCACAGATTGCCCCACGGGGTCACTGGGAAGTGGGAGCTGGTCAGTGGGAGCTAGTGTGTCACTGCTGGTCCCTCTTTCCCCACCCAGCATCCCACAGACCCTCTGCCCAGCTTAACTCCCCCTCTCTTCTCTGCCTGCTCATTTCAGATAATAGACAGCGAGAACGAAGCACTGCTGGCAGCCCTCACGGAGACATTGGATGATATACAGGGAGATGACGTGGGCCTGGCTGCCTTCCGAACTATGGAAGAGGGGGACACGCTCAACCATGTCTACACCTCACCTGCCCCCTCCCCCAAACCCACCGCCCCGGTCACGGGGGGGCCGCCCCCGGCCCCCGAGTTTGATGAGCTGTCTCTAGTAAGAACCCACTTCCTACTGTTTAAGGTGGATTTGGATGAGCCCCTGATAAGCCGGCTGCATGGGTATGATAGGAAGCAAAGGTCTGAATTTTTTCATTCTAGGCTTAAAACTCTCTTTAACCGTCAATACCAAAGCATATACTTGTATTGTATACGTATACATGTTCTGCATCATTGCTGTCACCTCCATCACCATCCTCACGGGAACAAGCTGTGTGTATACAAATATATATATGAATGGGGTGGGGGCGGGTGTCAAAGGGGTGGGGGCTGCTTTGGCAAGACCCACACTTGCTTTTAATCGGACATGCAGATGTGGGGCTGCCTGGGGGTCTCTCTGGCTCATCCCAGCCCTGTGTCCATGGGCAACAGTGGCTGTTCCCACCCACCTCTGCCCGGGGCTGAGCTCCCTGCTGCTCTCAAAAGAGGAACAGAGGAGCTTGGCCCGGGTGTCATCCTGTGCCCTCAGCTTTCAGCAGGAGGGTTTGACCCTCCCTGTCCCTTCCACCAAAACCCCTCAGGGGCTGTGTGGCCTCCAGTCCCTACAGATTGGTGACTGGAGTATCCCTCTTGGTTCTCTGCCGTATTGAGGCTCCAGCCCCGCTCTCCATCCTGCCCAGGACTAACTGGCAGCATTTACTGCCATCCCGAGGAGATCCTCTGGGACATGGCACCCAGCCTGCTCCCTCCTGAGGCTCACAGTCCCCCCCAAGGACCCCTCAGCCTAGTCCCGGGGTCTCCTGAAAAACCCAGAAGGAGAGGAGTGACATCCAGTGGTGACAGCGTGCATTTCCACCGCCCACGCCCCTGCGCAGGGGTATATATCACACACGATATGTATGTGTATATATAGGATGTATACGTTGCAGGGGTGGGGGGGGAAAGGGTGCTGGTTGCTTCCACCAACAGGAGCTGCACACCTAAAGCTGTGGGTGCCCCGGTTGACACTTCTGGCAGACCCTGACCTGGGCACCCCCTGTTTCTACCACCCCTGTACCCCCCAGGGCTCTGTGCCCACCGACCAGCACAGGAGTCCCAGATCTGTGTCCTCCGTGCAGTCCCCCAGTGCCTACGCAGTCGTCTTGCTGTTGAGCTCTTGTCGCCTTTGGTTGTTAGAGCAACATGGGTGGAATATGAAATGTTGTTGCTGGGTATGGGGTTGGTGTTTTTCCTCCCCCTAAGCAAAACTGGGGTTGACTAGAAGGAAAATGTTATGCTGACCTTGCCATCAGAAGAGGTGGCTCTGTGGGCGACCCAGGGAAAACCCCGCTCCCACCACCCATGGGCTTTGGGGAGATCCTCGACAGGTCCCACAGATGTTTGCATCTGCAAAATGCCTTGAAAGCTCATTAATGAGTCAAGGTCCTCTCTGGATTTTTCGGCTGAATGAGCCTTGCACGGGGACACAAGCGAGTTGTCCAAACCCGTCACTCACATCAGCACAAAGCCTCTGTCACCTAAGGGCAGAATTGATGGAGCAAGAAGTTTGGATGCCACGGGAGCTCCTGTGTGTTTAACAGGAGTGAGGTTGCCCCTGGGAAGTAAATTCTCTCATGTCTGCACTGCCCTGACCTGCTTGAGGGTCCCTGGTGACATGAGTGAGTGCTGTGGAGACAGCCCTGACCCCCTCAGGGCTGCACATGGCTAGGCACCTGCCCCCACAGCCATGGTGGAGTGGGAAGTTCCTCCCTGCCTTAGATCTTTCCTGCCCCATTTTTGGGCACGCGTGAGCCAAGGGGCTGCAGCCCTGCTATCGCTTTCTATTGCCCTCGCTGCGATACCGACTCCTTTTCTTGCCACTTCTCTTTGCAGCTGAAGAAGTTGCTCCTCTCTCCATCGCACGTGCCTCCGAGCTGTGAGGCTCAGCGGGACGGGAGTGCCCGGCGCCCGGGGACCCCAAAGTCCCGACCAGCACGGCCCTGCACAAAGGTACTTCCTCATGGGCAGAGCTCGGGCCCGTGCAGTGCCCGCCTCTAGGGAGCTGTCCTAAAGAAAGGCACTGAAGGATGGTGTCGGGGAGCATGGGCAGCCTCTGAGCTGGGCAAGGGGCTGGGGACAGGCAGAGACCATCACCTGCCATGCAAAGTAAAATATTCACAGGTATTTTCCCCAAAAATGCCAAGGCAGTGGAAAGGATTCAGAAAGGTTTATTTTGGAGGCAAAGACACTGATAACTTACAAAGAAAAACTCTGCATCAGCAGTGAGAGTGCTGGGCCTGAGAAAGTAACTCCTCCTGATCTTTTCCAGGTTCCTTATCTTCTCTGGCCTCCCTCTCCCAGCCTCAAGACAGGCACAGCCTGTAACATCCTGAGAGTTTATCTCTCCTCAGACCAGAGAGACACAGGAGGGACACAGGAGGGAAAGAAACACTTCCCCCGTCCTTGAAAAAGGGGTTTGTTCTAAGGCAGAAGGTCTCCTTAAGCAACAATTAAGCTCTAACTTTCCCAATACAAATTCTTCTGAAAAGGGGATACCTGTTCCTACATGCTGCATTCCCACCCTTGTCTGCGGTGGGCTGAAAATGCCTCGATCTCAGTTGGACCCCTGTGGTTCAGCCTCTCCCAGCTTCCCTGGGTGCCCATTTGTGAAAGCCCCATGTGCTTCCTCGTCCCCCTCTCTGCTAACTCTCAGCCCAAGCCAGGGGCCATGAGCCAGGAGAGCTGCATGCCATGCTGCAGAGCCCACCCCTCACTTAAGCTGATCTGAAACCCAGCAGAAGTTGCCATCAAAGATTTTTCTACTTTGCTAATGGTTATTTTGCAGTGCATTAGGCCTGGCAAATTAGATTGCCTGGGAAGAGCAGCAGATTCCTGCCTGGAAGAAGGAGCATCATTGTGTGCAGTGCTTGGGTCAGGGGGCTGACCCCCAGATAGGTTGGGGTGTTTCTAAGCCAGAACTGGGGGGTTTGAGGATGTTTGTTGGCTCTGTCGATGTGGAGGGCTTCTCCCCCCATGCCAGGTACTTGTGTCAGGTCTTGGTGTGGGACTTGGGGCTGATTTTCTCCTCTTTCTTCTCCAAAGGTGGAGGGTCCCCGGGACAGGAGGGCGAGTGTCCCGCAGGCACAGAGCCGCAGCTGCACCGAGCTGCACCGGCACCTCACCTCCACCACCCCCTGCTCCCAGACCAAAGCCCCCCAGGCACCTGAGGAGTGCCCCAGCGGTGGCCACCACCCATCCTTGGGCGACTGCACCCATCATGAGGATGACAGTGACTCCAGCGAGGACTCGCTGAGCTCCGGCGACTCGGTGATGCCCCTCTCCTCAGCAGAGGATGGCTCCAGCAGCCAGTTCTCCTGTGAGGGGGAGATGCACTCCGTGGTAGAGCTCATCCGCTACATGCACACCTACTGCCTGCCGCCGCGGAAGCTGCCCGCCCGCGACACTGCTGACACCAAGCCCCAGCCCTGCAGCAGCCCCTTCAAGAGAGCCAAACCGGACTGTCCCGCACAGCCGGGCCCCCCTGGCAGCGCCCAGAGCCGGCCAGGCTGTGCCTGGCAGGCAGCTGGGGGCTGCAAGAAGCCCGGAGCATCCTTCTCCATCCTGAAGGAGCTGCTGGCGCGGGACCTGCTGTGTGACGTGAGCAAGCCATACCGCCTGGGCAAGCCCGTGTACGCTGCCCTGGCACGGCCGCCCGGCTCCTGCTCCCCTATGCCGCCGGCCCGGGATGGGGAGGATGCCAGTGGGACTTGCCCCTCCAGAGTGAAAACGGCACCAGAGAAGGGTGAGCCACAGCAGAGCCCTGGGGCTGAGGCAGAGGCACCGCGGGAGCTGGGTGGCCATGAGGACGATGGTGGGAAGCAAGAGGGCACAGCCGTGGGGAAGGTGGCCCGCAAGCAGGACAACACTGTTTATGCCGTCCGCCGGTCCAAGAGACTCAACCCCGAGCTCGGGCACTGGCTCTCCTTCCTTGATGAGCCACCCCCTGAGCCCTCTGTGCCCCTGGCCTGCAGAGAGTCTGCACCGTGCCCAGTGCTGGAGGGCTTCTCTGCCGAAGAGCCTGCAGCCGAAGTGGAGGTGGGGGGCACAGCACCATCGGCGGAACCCCAGACCCTCTCCCTGGGTTCCTCAGTGGATGGTGAGGTGGGAATCGGGGCTGAGAGCCGGCGCTGTGCCCTCCTGGAGCAAACAGGTGAGGGGGCCACGGGCTGTCATTCTCCTCAGCCCTCCCTTGTGCATCCATGCTGCCTGTGCCATCCCTGCCATGGCCAGGCGATACTGGCCAGGTGCTGGGCACTCAGCTGGCAGTAAAGCTGTGAGCAGTCCCAAGCACAGCCCCATGTGCTGGCTGGCTTTGGGGTCCCATGCATGAGGAGCTGGGGGCCTGTTCTGGTTTTGGGATGCTGTTTTCAATCCACGGGGGCCTTCTGCTCCTGTTTCCCCATCCTTTTATTGAGGTGAAAGAGCTGGTGCAGTGCTCACCCAGCAGGGACCAGGCTGCCTCATCCCTCCAGGTCTCTCTTGCCCATGGGCTCACACTGTGCCTGGGCTCTGGGGTTCAGCTGCAGTAGTGCCCTAAAACCACAGCTATCTGCAAGTACTTTATGAGCATAAATGGCTCAGCCCTGGCAGCGCGAGTCCTCTCCCTCAGGTGGGCAAAGCCACCAGTGCCCAGCCCCTGCCAGACGTCGGGCGCTGCAGGGAGTACAGCTCCACTGGTAACCTGCTTCTCTCCTGCCTTTCAGAAACACCCAGGTGTCTCACATTGTCCTTGGCACAAACGTAAGTGTGCACGGGGTTGAAGGAACTGTGCTGGGGCTGGAAACCATCTCGGTTTGTGTAGCTGGGCCAGGCGTCTGCTGCAAGCGCACGAAGTTGCTTTTGCAGAGCAGACTGAGCCACCCAGCTGGGCGCAGGGCTGTGGGGACCCATGGCCATCACTTGGGTGCAAGGAGCTGGGAGAGCCCCAGGCTGAGGGCAGGGCATTTCTCTGTGTGCCCCAGAGCACTCGCTGGGACAGGGAGGGCACACTGCTCATCCCGCTGCCCTTGCACCCCTCTGTCAGGCACTAACCATAGTGTGAGGGCTCACTTGTAGGCATCATTTTCTCAGCTGCTTTTTGGGTTTTGGGACTGCGGTTCACCTATACACTTCCTCCCTCTTGATTTTCTGCTCTTCTCCAGTGACCCAGCCTTTGGGAAGAGAAACTTTGAGCCAATGCTGACTGTGGAGCTGTGTGGGACAGCAGGTAGGACAGGCTTTTAAGTTTTGGGTTTTGCTAAATTCCTTCACGGGGGAGGGCAGATTTACCCTAAATTCAGTCTGGAGTTGTCAGCTCCAGCCTACCTAGCCAAGGGAGCACATTCATCCTCTTCACACTATGAACACGGGAGACTCCCTGCCACATCTGAGCACCATAAGCACCTCAGGGGGATGTGTTTGGGGTGGCAGGAGCTGTTCAGGGAGCCCCTGCATGAGCCAGGAGGGAAGGGAGAGTCCTCTGATCCCTGCTGGGATCAGGCATCCTTCTTTTTCCCCAAGTGCCACTGGATGGATGAGGCTGTGGGGCTGAGCACCCTCCTCCCCTGCAGCACCTGGTGCAGCCCAGGCACTGGAGTGGGACAGGGCAGGATGGCAGGGGCAGAGCTGACTCCTGCCCTTTGTTTGGGGGGATCCAGGTCTCACACCACCCACCACTCCGCCATACAAACCTGCTGAGGAGGACCTGTACAAGCCAGACATCTCCCAGGAGCCAGGGAAGGAGGACGGAATGGCCCCCAGCCCTGGGGGTGCAGGGGATGTGGCAGCCTCCTGGAAAGCCCCCAGGAAGCACCCTGAGAGGACGGAGCTCTTCGCCCACCTGAGCCGAGCTGCTGCGGCACGCCCTGCACTCCCTGAGCAGCAGGGCCTGCTCAAGAGGCCCTTCTCCCGCTCCTTTGGGGACCACGACTACTGCCAGGTGCTCAAACCCGAGGCCGCCCTGCAGAGGAAGGTGCTCAAGTCATGGGAGCCCACGAGCCAAGTGGAGACAGACCACAAGAGGAGGGTCCCGGCTGCCCACTACCAGGGACTGGACCTTGGGAAGGAGGCAGGCGGCGAGATGCTGTGGAAGGATGGTGTCAAGCAGCTGAGAGACCAGGAGATCAGAGCCAGCTTAACAAAGCACTTTGGCTTCCTGGACAGTGCTCTTGATGACGAGGACATGGTCTTCTGCAAGACCCCTGAGTACGACACCGTCTTTGAAGACAGCTGCAGTGAGAGCGGCTCCCCCGTGGAGGAGGAGGATGAGGAGGAAGAGGAGGAGGAGGAGGAGGAGCATGGCAACACCAAGCTGTGCCTGCGGAGAAACCCCCTTTCCAGGACCAGTTTGCATTACTGTTCTCGGAGCAGGTCCAGCTCGGGGTCTTCATGCTGCCGGTCGCGATCACCTGCCAGCAGACGCACCTTCAGGTACGGGGGACATGTGGACCTTGGGATCATTCTTGTCCGCTGTGTTTTTCCATGGTGCAGGGCAGCCCTAGTCCTCTCTGCTCTCCTGGCCCAAGTAGTAAAGATGCTAATTAATGAAAGAAAAGCTATAAAAATAATTGGTTCTACATCAGCCACTGCTGCAAACATCAGCCATGGCCAGAGGAAGCAGCAGCAGGGTGAAGCAGCCAAGGGTTTCTGTGGCTGACAGGGCACGGGCAGGGACCTGAGCCCGGCCTGGGAAGGGGGGAGTGCCTGCTGGAGACACCCTCCGGCATCTATCAGAAAAAACTTTCCGGTGTCCTTTCCAGTGTTTCTAGACCCGCATCTCTCCTTGGCTGCCAGTGCTCTGGAGTGTCCACCTGCTGCTGCAGCCACCACATGCCTCAGCTTATCACTGATGTTTGAAGCTTTCCCTACCAGCTCCCCCCATCTGGGGCTGATCTCCTCTCCCTCGCTTCCCAGGTGTGAGAACGGCGAGCAGTGTCAGGGCGGGAGCGGGCACCGGGGCCAGCTGGAGAAGAGACGGGAAAAGGCCATCGTAAGTGGGGGGACCCCACACCGGGACAAAGCAATCCCCAGTCCTCAGTTCATCTCCCCCTGCAGAAAAGCAGCCGTGGAGCCCATTAGCCCTGGCTTCAGCATCCCTTGGTGCGAGGCCAATGTTAAACAAGGACATGGGGGTGGAGGAGGGAGAGAAAAACCCAACCTGGAGCAGAAGCCACCAGCAATTGGCAACACATGGAGTCCTTGGCACAGAAATGCCCAGAGCATCCTACGCTGGTGCTTCAGCACACTTGGCATCGGCGGTTTGGGGGGTGAGCTGGGGAATCCCTGGAGCTGCTCACCCGTTACAGATGTGGACCCACTGCATCCTCGTGCACCAGGAAACAAGTGTGTGCCCATGGGTGGGAGCTGGGAGAAGGGTGGGGATGTGGGAAAGTAACTTGCTGCTCCATACTGTTGTGCATACACAGTGTGCTCACAAACACACAGTGCACACACACACAGACACACACACGCCGCTTTGGCATTTTTTCCTGCCATGCAATTGGATTTTGCCCCTAGCAATTCTTGGGAATATTTCCCACATCTTCAGGAGAAGCTGAAAGAGCTGCAAGAATGCAGAGGAATTTTAAAAGAGAAGAAGGGGGTTTGGCTGCTCCAGCCTGGCTCTGGCTGTCCCTTGCAGCAGCGGTGTCCTAGGGGTGACACTGTGAGCTGGCTGGAGTGGAAACAACCAGATCCTGGAGATGTCAGGCCACACCCATGGCAGTGTATCCCAGTGATGGCTTATAGGGGCTCCTCAACAGCCCCACATTTCCAGTGCCTATCAGCACAGAGGTGTGAGGTCCTGGAGCTTGAAACCTTTCACTTGCTTTGCCAGGGGGAAGGCCGAGTTGTGTACATCAGAAACCTCTCCAGCAGCATGAGTTCCAGTGAACTGAAGAAACGCTTTGAGGTGTTTGGTGAAATCGTGGAGTGTCAGGTCCTGTCCAGGACTAACAGGTGGGTGGGCAGTGAGCTGTGGTCCAGGGCTGCAGCAGCTACAGGCAGCCCCTCTCCCCAAGCCCCATCAGCACTGCCAGGAGGTGCCACACCAACCCCCTCGGTCAGCTGAGCCCATGGTCTTGGTGCTTTTGGCAAGGAGATGTGGTGTGTCCACAGATTCAAGGGCAGGGGGAGGTCTGCTGGGAGGGAAAGGACAGCAGGATGGAGGGACAGGGGCACAGTGCTGGGCAGAACTGCGTCAGAAGGGCTGCGGGGCCCATCACATCTTGAATTCTTTCTCTGGTTGCTCAGGGGGGATAAATACGGCTTTATCACCTACCGGTATTCAGAGCATGCCGCCTTATCTCTGAAGAATGGCCCCTCGCTAAGGAAGAGGAATGAGCCTTCCTTCCAGCTCAGCTCTGGTGGCCTTGGGCGCTTCTTCTGGACGAGATACGCTGACTTGGGTAAGAAAGTAGGAGTCTTATCAGCACAGAATGTAACAGCACTGCTGAGCCCTGGTCACACAAGGATCCCAGGCATGTTTACAGTCTGCAGAAGAAGCCTACTGGCTTTCCTGTGGCTCACATAGCTGTTCTTAGCTCAGTCAGGTGGCTTGGAAAACTGGGGAGAGAGAAGAGCAACTGGCGTAAGGCCCCAGGGTGCATTGGCTGCAAAATGTAGCATCACACCCCAGGGCTGCTGGCTGTCAGCTGACCACAGCCCATCCCTGCTGCATTTCTGCACAGCCCTGGAGAAACTCCCATCCCAGGCATTAGAAAAAGCAATCAGCAGCATTTCATTAGCCCAAGAGGTGATCTGGGTGGTTTGCTGCTCCACAGGACAGATTCACCACATTGCACATGCATTTTTGAGCCAAACTGATGGCACTGAGATGTGCTGTGGTCGCATTAAGCCTTTCAGTGCTCTCTGAGCTTTGGCAAGGCCTCCTGCTTTACTCAGTGACCATGTCTCCCAGGGCCTCGCTGGACCCTGTCCCTCTGTGGGGTGTAGGGCTGCAGCCCAAGCCGAGGGGCAGGAGCCAGATCCTGTGCTAGTCCTGCAAGAGAAATGTGTCCCAGGCTTCACTCAGCCCTCGTTGCTGTGGTCTTCAGGTGTTTCCCAACATTGCTTGTTTATTTCTGTACCCTCTGTAGGGGCTGAAGGGTTCTAGGATTGCACCTCACGAGCGAGAGACTGAGGCCCAGAAAATAAAGCCCCAAGTCTTACCTCCAGACACCCAGTTTGACACAAGCACTGACCAATCTTCCATCACCTTGCAGTATCTTCTCTGCTCAGAGCAGCCACCCCTCCAACTTCAGTTGTGGGTACAAATGCCTGTTACTGATCTAAGTAAATCCCAGAGCCTCTCATTTTGGGCACAGAGAAGCTAGGAAGCAGATAGCATCCCATGATGAAGGTATTGACTATGCAGTGTTGTAGGAAGGGAAGCCAGAGCTGCCCCCCAGCCTAGGAGAAGCCCCCCCAGTGCTCCTCACCTTCTGATTTCTGCAGAGCCACCAGTCACCCCTTTCTGCACAGCTTGGCTCGTTCCTAAAATCCTGCTTGTCCTGGTACAAGACACATGAGATGCAGACCCCACAGGCTGAGGTGAAATGCAACCATGCTGTTCAAAAATATACACTTAAAATGTTAAGCTGCTGTTAAATGAGGCATGTGCTGAATTCCCCAGGCTTTCCAGGGGCACTGTGTGTTCAGCTTCTGGCAGGGGCCTGGGAGGGGGCAGGAAGGCCCCCCCGTCCCTGTGACCTGTTTCAGGACCTGGAAATTTGGCTGCATCTGGCAGATTTTTGCACAGCTGGAAAACGAGGCCCAGCTGGGCCCTGCTGCAGCCCCTCTGCCCACAGCTCTTTCCAATGGGGGAGAGATAGCACTATCCCTATCCCTTCTGCCATCACTGCTGCATCCAGGCTGGCTCTGTGGTAGCAGGGCAATGAGCAGTGCCCTGCTGTGCCTCAGTTTCCATCCCCACCAGGCAGCAAGCATACTGGTGCCCCACTCCCTGACCTGGCTGCCTTCTGTCCCTGCCATTCCCAGATTGCGGCACGGAGGAATCCTCCCCAGCTCCAGTGAAAAGCAAGTACGAGACCATGGATTTCGACAGCTTGCTGCAGGAAGCCCAGCTAAGCCTGCATCGGTAACAGCCTTAACCTTGGAGGAATACCTCAATACCTCAGTCAAGGCACTTCCAATATGTTTACGTTTTCAAAGAAATTATTCAGTCTATGGAAAGTGAGAGAGCGAGAGAGAGCGAGAGCACGCACGCGCGAGAGAGAGACTGCTGTCCCTTCTGATCGATGTTTACATTGAACAAAGCTGCTTCTGTCTGTGAGTCCCCATGGTGTTGATGTCTCACTGCCACACGTTAGTCCCTCTGCTTCTGACTGGTTGTTTTAGGGTGAGCCTAGGAGCCCCCCGGCCCCTCTCCCCATTCTGGCCCTCCCCGTGCTCCCGCCGTGGAGTTGCAGCTGTGTTCACCATAACATTTTTTTGTCTGTAGTGTGTGATGATGAATTGTTAATTGTGAATAGAATCAGGATTATAAACTAATTTTTAATAGAAGAAGAGAAAAAAAAGTATATACTTAAAAAAACGTATTTATGGCTCAGATGTACTGTAATTCAGATTTATTGTTCCGCTTCCTTGATTTTTAACTATGCACTGTAATGAGGCACTTGCCACTCAGCAAATGGGGGGTCAGAGCAGAGTCCTGGAGCTGACATTCACCCACCTCCCCCGCTGGCAAACCGGGGTGCTCGGTGGTCGTGCTGGGGTCACCCACTTTCGTGTCAAAGCCATTCTTCTTGCTCACGTGGCCCGAGCCCCCCAGCAGCACTGAGATGCTGAGCTGGTTCCTGGTGCGTCATGGAGCCAGGGCCAGGCAGCTTTGCAGGTGGGAAGGAGAAGGGTGGAAGAAGGATGCACTACTTCCAGCCAGCACTGCTCCAGCCCTCTGCTGCCTTTGGAGCCAGGAGAGAGGGGTCAGGAGGCTGGAGCCAGCCAGGCTTGAATCCGGCGGGTCCTGCTGGCACAGCCTGGGGGATGGGTATCTCCGGGTCAATATGAGGGATCTGGCTTCTCTCCCGACCCTCAGATGGCTGGGAGACCGGCCAGGCCAAATGGTTTGCTCTGCCCTCACTTCCAGCCCCTGCAAAGCATGCAGGGTGAGAAGACCCGTCTGTGATCCCTGCTGGGCAGCCAGGTCAAAATCCAGAGAGGCGGGAAAGGGAACAGCACCCGCGCCAAGCGTCTGCCCACCCAGCACCCTGCCTGCTCTCCGCCCACTACCTGATAAGCCATAACTTCCCAGCACCCACTTGGCACCCAGGATCCATTCCCATGCCCACCAGTGCCCCACGGCATGTTTGCCTGCTCTGCCTCTGGCCAGGGGCCCTCAGGACTGGATTTAAGGAATGCTCAAGCATGAAATTTGCTTACGGACTTGCTCTCCATCTCTGGGTGAGGTGGGATGGGGAGAGAGCCCACCACCAGCTGGCCAGAGGCACTGTTTCCTGAGGGAGTGGGAATCTTGCTGCTCCTCAAGCCATTGCCATCATCCTCTTTTATTTTTCCTCCCCAGAGACCACTAGGGATTCAGCCATCCTATGTAGATAGAATATTATAGCCTTAACTCTGCCAATAGATAGATTAGAGTCTCCTGGGGTCTCCCCTTGACATGACTTAGGGGTTTTATTCTCATTTGTTTGGTGTGGGTATATTTCGTCTTGCAGCGAGAATGACCAAAACCTTCAAAATTGCACAAGGTGCGATGCCAAGAGCCTGAGCCCTGCCGGGATGGCTCCTGGCTCTGGGGCTGTGAATGCAGCTGGTCTCTGGTGGGAGCAGGAACGCCGGCAGCGCTGACACCAGCACAGTTCCCTGGCTATTTCTTTCGGGAAAGCCGTGGTTCTGACAACAACCAGCCTGGCAGTGCGAGGGCCCAGAGGCCACTGCGGGGTCCCCAATCCGCCACCAGTGACGATCACCGCCAGGGAACAGTCCTTGTGCCATTTCAGCCTCACAGCAAGGTTTAGTGTCTCTCCTGCCACAAAATCCCCCCACTTCTCATCCCACCTTTGTGAACATGAGCAGTTCTGGCCGAGACTGAGCATCTGCTATTGGCAATTGCCTCATTGTAGCTTTGCCTTTTTCTGTCCTAGTATTTCCTCACGATGATGATGTTTACATGTGATTGCTATAGAGCTTATGTAGAATGTATATAAGCGACACATTTAGGGTGGGTAGTACTGTCCTGTGCTGTGCTGATGTTTTTCAGAAAACGATCAATCAAAAAAAACAAACAACAAAAAACACAACAAACAAACACAAAAACAAAAACAAAATAGCTAAGTAAGTGGAATTCTTCCATCTCCCACTCAGCCAGGGGCACCCACGGCTGGGCCCCGCTGGGGATGCATCAAGCGTGGTGGAGGGGAAGGGTTAGTGCAGAGCTGGGGGGGACTCCAGCCCACTCCTGGAGGATCACTCAGTCGCTTCCCAAGCATTGGTTTTGGTGTATCCAGATAAAAAATTTCACATTGTTTTCCTGCAGCTGGGCACCCCAGGTTGGCCCACAGCCCCTGCCCATGCCCAGCTGCTGGATCCTGAGGGCAGTGCTTGGGAAGGGGAGGGCTGGTCCTGCACAGAGCTGATCAGTACTGCAGCCGTAGGGTAGGAAGAGATGCAATAAGTGGTCTTCGAGGTGCCTGAAGCCTATAAGTGGGGTTGCATTTTTTTTTCTTTGCGTTTTTACTTTTTTTTTTTTCATTAAATTGGGATGGTTTGTTTTCCCTCCTCCCCAAGAAATTTTTTCCAGATCTTATGCACTATGCTTAGAGCCCCAAGGGCTGTGTACTGACTGCCCCGGTGGCTTCCTCCAAATTTTAGGATTGGGTGAGAGTGGAGAGAGCAGATCTTCTGGGTTTACAGTCCCTCATGCAGGGTTTGTGGTAAAAAATAAGTTCCCACTTGATTATTTTTTATTTTGGGTGTTTTTCTTTTTACTCTAAAGGTGTCTTTAACTCACAGTACTTTAGTCTGCACAGGGGCAGGAAGGTGGGCTTGGGCACAGGGGCAGGTGAGAGCTCCCTCCCTTAGCAGCCTGTGACTGTTTTGGATGCTGACAGGGAAGTGGGGCAGGAGCAAGGCAATGCCTGGGCACTGTGTGGAGGGAGGCAGACGGTGCTACCAGGAAAGCCAGAGGCACACAGCTTTGCAGGAGCTGCCAGGGAGTGGGGATCCCCCTCTCTCCAAGCACTGCCTTTATGTCCCACCCAGCCTGTGGCATTGATGTGGGTGCCCCGGGGCAGGTGCAGCTCAGAGCTGGGCACCCCAAAAAGGGAACTCTCACACCCCAGCCCCCTGTACGGGGGCTGTGGGACAGCTAGGAATGTGGCTTCAAAGAGAAACTGGGAGCAAAAGGGTTTTACTTTGGTAGGCAATAAGTCAGGAGGAGATTTATTTTTTAAAAAATATGTAATTATAGAATGTCCCCCAGTCACTTCCTGCAGGTGCTGTGGGGAAATGCTGAATGTGAAGAGTTTCGTGATAAAATGCCCCTTTGCTTGTTTTGCACAGGTTTGCCCCAGAAAAGCTTGTTGTTCAGGGTGGGATACTGGGTTTCTGGCTGGAATCCACTGGGTCCCTGAGGCTCCGCAGGAAGGAGCAAATGTTTGTGAGTGTGTGGGCTGAATGCAGAGGACAATCCCAGGTTTTAGGTTCGATACTGCCCCAAAGAAAATGTTTATCCCAATTCCTCAGCGCAGCTGGCTGGGCTGCACATCTTGAATGGAGCAGCAGCTCAGTCACCACGTTACAGTCCTGTCTGATTTCAGCTCTGGTCCATGCAGAGGAGTATTGCAATTGCAGATCAACACAGTTTTATCCTTTCTTTTTGGTTTTTTTTCCCCTTCTTCCTGGAGGTATGCTGAATCCTAAGATACATCGGTGTTCGCAGCTGAACCCGACACCCTTTCTCTTCTAAGTAACGTAGTCCATCCTTGACAATCTCAAGCAATATAGAGCCAAATGCAGCCTTGGGGTTTCATTCCTCTTCCCTCACCCTCCCTGGGGTCAGGGGCAGCAGCAGCAGCTTGGCTGCAACACAGAGTCAGGGAGGGAGTGTGTGTATGCATGCAAGAAACAGAGAGAACAGTTAAATTGATGCATTTCTTGAGAAAGGTGTAAGAATTTCACCTAAAAAGGGGCACATCTGCTTTGTTATTTATGAAAAAAAAAGCTAAATTCTGTCTTTTTCTTCTTTTTTTTCTTTTTTTTTTAAGTAAAAGGACACTGCTCATAATTATTAGAGGCCAATTCTGCCTCCCTTGCTCATGCTGAGTAAGTACTACTTAGCTGCAATTTTCTACTTGCAGAGTAAGTAAAAGTAGCAGAATTGATCCCGCTGTGATAAAGAATCAAGTTTTTAGTATGTTTTTTTTTTCAATTGGTAGTGGGTTTTTTTATATTTCACTTAATTTTTTCCCCAGTTCCTTTCTGTTGTGTCCTTATTTATGTAATATACTTTAACCTTAAAAGATGGCATGGATTCTTATGCCTTTCCTTTATTATTATTGTTATTATTTTTAAAAAAAGAGATTTATTTCTAGTGTGATTTAACTGTCTACCTTCTAAAATGAGAGAACGTTTTCTTGTATTTTTACATTGTCAGATTCTATAGTTTCATAGATAATTTAACCAAATCACTCAATGTATTCTCTATATCTATCCAGTGGGTATAAAAGTTCTATTTTAAATTGTGTAAATACTTCAGAACTGGCTTCTTTTTCCAGACTCCCCTGCCGTGGAGTTAATTGTTTACATCAAAAAGACTGTAGAATCTCTACGCTCATGTACTGTAAATAGTGATCTGCCTATAAATAAACGATAACATATATACTATAAAGTGGAAAGAAAAAACAAAAGAACAAGTTTGTGCTGCTATATTTTAATTTGTTAGTGCAAGGCTGTTCGGGGAGGAGGTGTTTTGCTCTGCTGAAGGTGCTCTCCTGCATCTGCCTGAGCAGTTGGACTGTGGGGGCACTTCTGGGGCCATGGGGGTGGCAGAACCCCCCAGCTCGCTCACACCAATGCCAGGGATGTGGCTCCTGTGAGGGAATATCCCTGTATATTGCTATTTTAAGTGTGGCTTCTTCCAGTTTAATTGATGCAGGAAAAGCCTGGAATCCATATTCTGGACTTTGGAGCGGTGCCGATGTCACAGGACCCATTGCAGAAGAAACCCTCCACACTGGGAGGGTTAAAGATGAAGTGGGCATGCCCCTCAAATTTGCTTGAGTGGGAGTAAGAGAGCAAGAAAAAGAGTGGAAAAGACTCCAGATGGTGATGCAGCAGCCATACAGCTCAGGATGGCACCTGGACAGCCCCTTGGAAGCAGGAGAGCAGTCCCCCAGGAGCTAGCCTGCTCTCCCAGAGGTGCAGCCATTGCGTCCCAGCACAGGGTGTCCTGGTGTCCTGGTCATCGGGGGAGCTCAGGCTACGGAAGCAATGGGATGGAAGGCAGCTGCCCTGGAACACCTGGCACACAGGAGCCCCACGCCAGCTGTTGCCCCTGTGAGGGCTCGCCAGGTCAGAGAGGCTGCACTGGATTTATCAAGAACATACCTTGGTGATGCGGCCAAGTGGGAAGATCCCAGCAGCCTGAAAGGAGCAGGTCTGCAAGGTGCTGAGCTGTCCCAGCTACTGTTTATTTGTGAGTATGCACCAATTTAGGCAGCAGCCCTACACCTGTCTGTCTCCAGCACAGCTGGTAGGAGCCCAGTGTGCATCCCTCAGCCCAGCCCCAGAGCCAGAACCAGCGCCCCACCCCAAACCCAGCCCCTCATCCCTGTGACTGCTGCAACCTGAGTGGAGAACTGATTGGAAGCCCATTCTCTGCTGCTTTTCAAAACCAGCAGGCTTCAGGGACGCCAAAACAGGAGTATTTTTCTGAAATACATCAGGCACAGTGACAGTGCCAGGACAGATGAACTTGTGGGGGGGAAATGTGGGGATGCTGCTGAGGCAGCTGGTGTTGGTGTGCCCAGGATGGGTTCATGCAGGAGCAGAGGCATGGGAGTGGGTTCCCGGGCTGGAGCACATGAAGGAAAGGTTTGCAGGGAGAGAGAGAGAGCTACAGTTTAGGTTTGTCCTCCCATCCTGACCTGTGCCTCCCAGGCAGCTTCCTGGAAAATAAACAACTGATATTGTTTATGAAGTCTAATTGCTAATTGAGGATAATTTTTGAGAGCAGACCTAGAGACTGAAGGGAGCTGTTGGTGAACGTCAACATCGGTTCAGCAGCTCCCAGCAATTAGTTCCAACTATTTGGAAAAAAACAGTGGGACAGTTTTCAGTTTGGCATAACTTAGTGATAAAACAGCTCCTTTTCACACAGACAGGCACTGCTTTTGTAGTAGCTTACAAGGCTCCTCTCCAGCTGCCAGAGGGAAGGGAGGCGGTGTTATTTATCTCCTGGGCTAGGCACAGTGTGCTTTGTGAGAGGGGAAAATCGGTCAATCATGAGCTTTTGTGAATAGGACAGCTTTGGTCACTGCCACGGGCTGGCTAGCACCTGGCAGGCAGTGTGGGCAGCAGGGTAGTGTGGGCAGCAGGGTAGTGTGGGCAGCACACCCCAGGCTCCTGCTCCTGACCACTGTGAAACACCTGCTGCTTGGACTTCATTTCACTGCCCAGTGAGCTGCCCTGCGCTACTCTTTGGAGCTGCAGCTCCCAGCTGTGCCTTGAGCAGTGGCATCCGACACCAAATCCTGCCCTGGGCTCTGGTAGGTGCAGGAGCTTTCCACTCCCTGATACAGACCTCAGCTTTGGGCCTCTCAAGGTCTGTCCAGGGACTCCGGAGGCTGCACTTCAAGTAACGGATGCATTTGCCCACTCTCAGTATTTATCAGTCCCAGTTTGTTGTCCAGGTCTATCCAGGTGTCTTTGCAGAGGTGAACAGGGGCAGGTTTGGTTCTTTTGCTCCCTGCCAGCTCGGGGACCTCTCTCCCTGCTGGTCCTGCTGTCCGGACCTCCCTGCCCGCAGCAGCTGCCCCGTGCCACAGGGTCTCCTCCCAGCTTTCCTCCCGACTCCGAGTCCTGGCTGCTGCATCCCCGTGTAAGCAGGGGTGGACTATTTGCCCTGTTACCCTTGAAGCAGCCAAGCTCCCAGCTCTGAGCTGCTGAATTGAATTCGTCCTGTGACGGCCACGGCTTCTGCCACGTAGCAGGCGAGAGACAGGAAGCTCGGCGGGGGAGAAAGAAAACCCTCCCTTGCAAGGGGGAGGAGGCAGCAGTTTTTTCCCGGCAGAGCAAA
The DNA here is from genome assembly GCA_013396775.1 of Cephalopterus ornatus. Classification (NCBI taxonomy): domain Eukaryota; kingdom Metazoa; phylum Chordata; class Aves; order Passeriformes; family Cotingidae; genus Cephalopterus; species Cephalopterus ornatus. The sequence continues at coordinate 1,372,234 of VZRE01013809.1, read as the reverse complement.
CGAGAGGCCCTGCCCCACTGCCGCTCTCAGTTTCGTTTCCCCACCAGTGCCCTCCTCCTTGCCCTCAGGCCAGTCGCGGGGCTCGGGCGCCATGGCCGAGGGGGGTGCTGCGGCCAGGCTGAAGGACGAGCTGACCTGCCCCATCTGCCTGGACATTTACAGCAACCCCGTGTCCCTGAGGTGCGGTCACAGCTTCTGCGAGAAGTGCATCCAGGAGGAACAGAAATGCCAGCAGGGCCCTTCCAGATGCCCATTCTGCTTTTCCTCCACGGGCGCCGCTGGGGAGGTGAAGCCCAACTTCCATCTCCGCAACATAGTGCAGAACCTGTAAATTGCTTCTGTTCATCAAGAGGATGAAGAGAAGGAAGTGCAATGCACAGAGAAGGAGGAAAGTTCGGGCCAGCAAGAGGAGGTGATCCTGTGTGATTTCTGCCTTCAGGAGCCCCAGACAGCCGTGAAGACTTGCCTGACCTGCGAGGCCTCCCTGTGCCAAGCCCACCTGAGCAAGCACAGCACGAAGAACGCCCAGAAGAACCACGTCCTGGTGGAGCCCTGTGGTGCCCAGGTTTTGGCTGAGAGGAAATGCCCTCGGCACGGCAAATTGCTGGAATGCTACTGCGCGAACGACAAGGTCTGCATCTGCATGCTGTGCTCTGTCCTCAGCTCCCACAAGGACCACAAGATCATCAGTTTGGAGGAGGCTTTTGACGAAGCACAGGTGAGAGGCTGCCGGGGCAGCGGCTCGGGCATGGATTGCGCTAGGAAAACCACGGGGGGCTGCGGCACGGAGAGCTGCCAGCAACACGGGGCTGGAACTCCTCCCGAGTTTCAGAACTGCAGACTCACCATGGGGTTAAATTCCCATCTTGGGCTTTTATTCTTAGTTTAGTCCCAGGTTCCGTCTGGGCCTGCCCCCTGGGGATGTAAAACGAGATGCTGTAAACACTTTCTTCCCGTCCTGAGAGGAGAGTTTGGGCAAACTGGTGGTCCCAAGTACTCGTGGCTTTGGTGCACTCGGTGCACTTCTAAGCCAAAGATCAGCCTGAGCTGCAGTTACGCAAAGAAAATGAATGAGAGAGTAACAGAAAGGAAGCTGCCAGCAGCAGAAGTAGCTTTATGTGTGGCTATTATACATGAACAGTTTTCAGTTTCAAATTGTTTTTCTTGTGCTAGTAATTGAGGCATTTGTTCAGGGATAAAATCTTGCAGTAAACCTTTCTGTATTGATTTCTCCTGAGAGCATGCAGTGAGCAAACCTTTGGCAAGTCTAGCTTAGCCCATGTCTATAAAATTGCTGGTTTCATGCATGTGTCTGAGTCTTATCCTGATATCTCCCACTGGTTATATTTGTAGAGTGTTTTTCCTGAAACTCTGGAAAAGGTGAAAAACTATGGAGCTGCGCTGGATCAAAACACAGCAAACCTGCTGAAACAAAAGAAGGAAGTAGAGGTTTGTTCCAAAGCTCCGTGTCACTTTGGGCATGGATACATGCTGGTAACTGGTGAGATAAGCTTTTCTCTTGCCCTTTCCCAGATCATGGATTCTGAAGCTTTTTTAGATCCTGGGTGGATTCTCATGTATTTTTGAGGTTTCTTCTTTGAGGGAGGATGATGAACAGCTTTCTTATCAATCTGGGAGGTACATTCTTAGTTAAGCTTGAAAGTTGTTGTTAAATCCAATGCCTCCTGATGGTTGGCTGGTGTGTGGCTTTTTTATTTTTCCAACCTTATTAAATTTTTAGTTACTTCTCTCATCCCAGAAAAGAACAGGCACTTTTCTGAGTGAGAGCTCGTGTGGAAAATGTCCCTATACAGTCCCTTACAGCTTTGAAAGTGTTTTCTTAATAGACTAAGGAGAGTCTGCGGAGGGAACAGCTGGAGAGCCTATTCAGAGAGATCAATCTGCAGCTAGAGAAAAAAAAAAGTGAGATCCTGAAAGTTCTCAGTGACTATGAGAAGCAACAACTTTCTCAGATTCAAATGGAGATAAAGAAGCACAGAAAGCAGAAGCATTCAGCCAGCAATGATGTTCAGGAGCTGGAGGCTCTGAGAAATCAGAAAGACATGCTTCTTTTCACCAGGGTACTTAACAGCATCTCCCTTCCCAGATATACACAGCTCTTGGGCTGGGCTGTGCCTGTGCTATGCTAATTCTACTTTCAAAATGTCTTTACAGGCTTTCACAGCAATTCAGGCCAGGTAAGATCTTCCCAAGGTTTAATATCTTTACTGATGATCTGGACGAGGGGATCTCGTGCACCCTCAGTAAGTTGGGCGGGAGTGTTGATCTTCTGGAGGGCATGAAGGCTCTGCAGAGGGATCTGGACAGGCTGGATCGACTGGCTGGGGACAACTGCGTGAGGTTCAATAAGGCAAAACGCCAGGTCCTGCACGTGAGTCACAACAACCCCAGCTACAGGCTGGGGGAAGAGTGGCTGGAAAGCTGCCTGGTGGGAAAGGACCTGGGGGTACTGGTCAGCAGCAGCTGAACATGAGCCAGCATGTGCCCAGGTGGACAGGAAGCCAATGGAATCCTGGCCTGTACCAAAAATAGTGTGGCCATCAGGCCCAGGGAAATGATTGTCCTTCTGCATGGGGCACTGGTGAGGTCACACCTTGGTGCTGTGTCCAGTTCTGGGCCCTTCATGGCAAGAAAGACATTAAGGGAGTGAGTGGAGTGTCTCCAGAGAAGGACAACAGATCTGGGAGAAGGTCTGGAGAGTCAGTCATGTGAGGAGTGGCTGAGGGAGCAGTGGGGGGCTCAGCCTGGAGAAAAGGAGACTCAGGGGGGACCTTCTTGCTTTCTACAACTCCCTGACAGGAGCATGGAGCCAGGTGGGGGTCGGGCTCTGCTCCCAGGGAACAAGGGGCAGGATGAGAAGACAGTCTCACGCTGTGCTAAGGGAGATTCAGTTGGACATTTGGAGGAATTCCTTCACAGACAGGGTGATTAAACATTGGAAGGGGCTGCCCAGGGAGGTGGTGGAGTCACCATCCCTGGAGATGTTTAAGGAACAACTGGACATGGCACTCAGTGCTCTGGTCTAGTTGACAAGGTGGTGATGGGTCACGGGTTGGACTTGATTTTGGCGGTCTTTTTCAACCTTAATGATTTTATGATTTTATGGTTTTATGATTCTTTCTGCATGTATTAGGGAACGCAAGCCAGTTGCTATCATGGATGGTGTGAAACTGCCAAACCCACCTATTGCTTTGGATGAACCAAAAAAACGCAATGCTCTGTACCTTTTCCAGGTATTCCTTTCACAAATGGAGTCCTCATTTAAACCACCACCTGGTAAGTGAACATTTCACTGTAGCAAATGCAAGATGGAAAAGTCAACAAACCATCTTTAAGAAAGGGTTGTAATACAAGACACCAAGTACACAAAGTACCCCTAGAAGTGTCAGTTCCTAACTTTGTATGCTTATTTGCACATGTGTGTACAGAAAGAGAAACTTGTCCCACGCTTCAGTGTTTTGGGGCATGCCTTGGATACACCCTGTTAAAACAGGGTCTGGGTAAAGAGGTGTGAAATTTCTAGGAGTTTTCTGTGAGGATTAAGAGAAGATAATAGCAACTCCTTCTCTGTCTGTGGCATCCCTTTGATTCAAGGGGAAAGTTGAGAACTCATCACAGCAGCAGCAGGTGGAGTTTGTTTAGGACATAAATGCTCTGCTCTTTCTGTGCAAATACTTCTGCCTTTTTGCAATGCTCTGTAAGCTCAACCTACCATCCCAGAGCTGTACATGGTGGGGCATTTGTCCAACTGAATTGAAAAAATCAGTGTTCCCTTGTTACTGCTGTCTTGATAGTGCTTCAGCCCTCACTGACAGTGAGCCATGGGTCATTACTGAGACAGCTGGGGTTGGAGCGTGTGTGACAGTGAGTGATGTGCACACCTAACTGGCCATCATCTGTACAGCCTTGGGTACACTAAGAAGCACACCATGCTGAAACTGTGAAAGAGCAGCATTTCCCAAAATGTGCTGTCCACTCACCTCAGAATTACATAGGAGCACCTAAGAGAGTGCAGAAGGTGTTTCACTTAACATATGCTTTTAATGCTTTGGGTGAGTTGGGCTTGGATTGACTTGGATTACTTGGATTGGGAAGTCTAGCTTTCATCAATGCACAATTATCTGTTAATCATAATGTGTTTTTTTTCTCTTTCTCTATATTTTAAAGTGACGCTGTTTTCAGCTCCTCACAGCAGTGCGGGTATACCCCAGCATCCAAGTTGCTCTGGTTTTACCTTTAGCAGTACCTACTACCAACCCGGCCCTTCAACTAGTGGGATCTTTGGGAAATTCTGAAAAATTTGTAAAACCTGTGGGTTGAGATAAGAGCATTTGATAACTGAAACAAAGCAAAATATAAAGATACTACTACTAATGATAACAATAATAGAAAGGAGCGAAGAGAGTGAGAAAACCCAACCAAAACAAGTGATGCACAATGAAATTGCTTCCCACCTTCCCACTGTATGATGTGCAGACACTGTTCCTGAGCAGTGATCGGCCCTTTCTGCCTACCTCCCCCTGTTTATATACTGGGCATGGTGTTCTGTGGTGTGGGATATCCCTTTGTCCAGTTTGAGTCACCTACCCCAGCTATGCTCCTCCCCAGATTTCTTGTGCAGCTCCTCACTAGCAGAGCATGAGGCACTGATAGATCTTGACGTGGGACCCTTGCACTGCTCAGCAACAGCCATCAGTGGGTTATCAGCATTCTCATACTGAATCCAAAACACAGCACTGTACCAGCTACTGAGAAGAGAATGAATTCTATCCCAGCCAAAACCAGGACAGGACTCAAATATGTGCAGTTCTGTCCCAGACATGCAGAGGGACCAGAGCTTCTGGGAGGTGAACACCAACAATGAGAGCTGCTGGAAGCTTGGAATCATTTGTGCCTTGTGTGAGTGCTACCTGCAAGTGCCTCACAATTACCTCTGCGTGTTCCTAGGCCGACAACATCCAAGTAGTGTGGGCAGAAGAAACCTCAGAATTGGACCAAAGAAGAAACACCCTGCTTTTTTTTAATGTGTCTGTCAAGGCTGGAGATCCTGCTAAGAGCCTCAGGCTTATAAAGACAGTAAGCATCCCTTTGAAGTATCCCATCCATGCTGCCATCAGTGTGTCTGATGGCTCTTTGAAGCTCCTATTTTGATGTGGGGAGAAGGTGTTGCTTTGTATTTCCAGGCCTGGGAATTGGGACTGTTTCTGCTCAGGGGGTGTGCTAAGCTGACATATCAGAAAACGGATTGTGGGTTGCTGTGATGGCCTCTATGGGGTATGTCACAGCATACTGCCTCTTACTGTCAGAGCTTCTCTCTAATTTGTTCTGTTAACCATGATGGAAATACCATTAAGTTGCTAATTTTTGCTTGGCTGTATCAAATACTGTGTTGGCAGCATGTTATTAAAGTCATTTAGTTTGCAAGAATCAGTGGCAATTTATTTTGTCTTGAAGTTGAGAGCACAATATGAACTGCAACAAAACTAAGCAGCAGCAATGCTGATCTTGGCTCTAAGGCAGCAGCTTTTGCCTCTGCCCATCCTGCACAACTGAAGGCATCCAATGCAGAAGCAAAACCGCCTGTGCCATATGTGGTCTGGATTAGTAAGCTTTTATGATTGTCCAAACACCTTGGGGGGAAGAGATGATATTCCTGCCTGCTGCCTGTGGTTCTGCTGCCTTCAGACAGAGTCAGAGTATTTGCTTGAAGCGGCCCAAGCAGAAGCTCTTCACCCCAGCAGGGACCTGAAAGACCTTGAGGGACACTACAGGTTTGCATATGCTGAAATACATTCATGTTCAGTCCTGGAAGAAAGCTGTGTTTTTTCTTTTTCATTTTATACACCAAAATGATATGTAAAACCATGCAGGTAGAGTTGGGTCTCCCAAATGCACCTGCAGTGACTGCTGCTCTGCCTCGTCACAGGTGGTACAGGCACAAAGAGGGGAAGGCAAGGCTCCTGACATGGTACAGGGCTATTCCTATCCTAGAGTGCCTTTCTGAGAGCTTTTACCAACTCCCACTTTCCTGTCAGCTGGCTGCAGGTAGATGTGCCTCAACAGATCCCAGTCCAACTTTCCTTTGGGTTCTTATTTTACCCTTGGGGAGCACCTGGGACTGTTGAGGAGTTGTAGGCAAAGCAGAGGGTATTCCTGGCTTACCCCTGCTACGCTCATTCTCATCCAGGGTTAATCTCAAATTTGCTGCCCTTGTTGTGGAATGGAGAATTTTTCGGGGCGGGGAGGGGGCAGGCAGAAGGCTGCAAGAGAATTGTCGATCTCGTCCCTGCCCAGCACCGCCTGCTCCCAGCATCCCGGTGGGAGCTCACCCCAGAGCAGTGCTGCCCGAGACTGAGGGAAAACTTCCCAAAGTGGCTGCCAGGGCGCACGGGAACTGTCTGAGGGTGGAGCCGGGAGAGGGAACGTATCTCTCCGTGCCGGGGGCGGAGAGGAAGTACTTGCAGCGTCTGGGCTGGATCTCCCGCCTTGTTAATTTTGTTTCTTGCAGCCCGGCTTAGGCGCCATCGCTGCAGCCATGGCAAAAGCTAGTAAAGAATCTGAAGGGGGTGCCAGCCTGGAGGCCGAACTCATCTGTTCCATCTGCCTGTGCTTGTACAAGGACCCAGTGTCACTGAGCTGCAATCACAGCTTCTGCCAGCAGTGCATCCAGAAGGTGCTCGCAGCCCAGCAACAATCCCAGGCTCCTTTAACCTGCCCCATGTGCAGGCTCCACCTGGGGCCCAACGTGGAGCTGCAGAAGAATTTCCACCTGTGCAACATCGTTAAGGCATTTCAGGCCAAGACTTCCAAAGAAAAACAGGGCGAGGGCTCTGAAGAGGGGGAGACAGAGGTGCTCCTCTGTGAGTACTGCCTGTGTAAGACCCAGCCAGCGGTGAAAACCTGCCTGATCTGTGATGAATCCTTCTGCCAGGCCCATCTGGACAAACACAACTCCAAAACTTCCTACCAGGACCACGTCCTGGTGGAGGTGGGAGCAGGCGGTGTGGTGGAGGAGAGGAGGTGCCTGGAGCACGGCAGAATGCTGGAATGCTACTGCTGCTGGGGGGGGCAGCACATCTGCATGCTCTGCTTCATTAGGGGGCCCCACATGAACCACAAGGTCCTCACCCTGAAGGAGGGACATGACAAGGAGCTGGTAAGGAGCTCTTCTCTCCCCATGGCTCCTGCGGGGTTTGCTCTGAACCCCTGACCGGGAGGAAGGGAGGAAGCCACAGGAGAGGCAGTGAGGCTTTCACCAGGGAATGGAGACTGGGGCTGGGGGTGGGGGCAGGCAGGCAGCACCTCCAGGGAGTTTATATCTGCCCCAGCAGGGATTGGTGCATTGTGCTGGAATTTGCTTTTCTTTTCCTCATTTGTGTTGCCAGAGCAGCCTGGCCAGCTAAGCAGTGGGAGAAGAGCAGAGAAAGGTGTTTGGGGCTGACCAGGGCAAGGGTGGGTAAATCCTTTAGCATGTGCAGAAATGGGAGAGTGAGTGAGAGGCAGCCCAGGGCTCCGCTCTCCCACATGCTGAGGTGCAGCCCCAGGGAACTGCTAGCCCCTCACTGGGGTGTTCCTGGCTGGGATTAAGAAGTATTCCTTCAGGGATTAGAAAATCTCTTCCTCCACAGAGCCTCGGGGATGCCACTATTACTGAACTTTGGGTGGGGAAACAGGTTTTCCCACTTGACGCCCTTCCCTTGGGGTTCCTCCTTGTAGCATGGTGGGAGTTGGGGTTCTGCTCCCAGGCAGCAAGGGACAGGATGAGAGGACATAGTCTCAAGCTGTGCCAGGGGAGATTCAGGTTGGAAATTAGGAGGAATTTCTTCACAGAAAGGGTGATTAAACATCAGAAGGGGCTGCCCAGGGAGGTGGTAGAGTCCCCATCCCTGAAGGTGTTCAAGAAATGACTGGACGTCACACTCTGCTCTGGTCCGGTTGACAAGGTGGGGATGGGTCACAGGTTGGACTCAATGATCCATGATCTCAGAGGTCTTTTCCAACCCAATTAATTCTGTGATTTTGCAGTTCCTCCCTCTGCCATAAATTTTGCTGAGCCAATGGCAATTAGCAGGAAGCATCCTTTGCAGTTATCACAAATTTCTTCTCTCACATTACATATAAAAAATTCAGAGCTGACAAGCACAAGTGGATTGTGTGAGACAGTGGCCATTTCCTTCATCCCTGGAGCTGGTAAAGGAGCAATACTGCCCTGTCTAGAGGGGAGCCATCCCTGTGGGTAAACTGAGATCTGTGCTGCATACGCCTCTTGGGTAGTTATTTTTAAAACTCCTCAGGATAGCCAGTGAAATTGGGAATGCAGCTCTTCAGGAGGAATTGTAAAAGGGTTTTAGTGAGAGGAACCTTGATCAAATTTGATTATTTATCTTTTAATGGTTCAAAAATTAAAACTTCTGTGACAGCTGTGACAACTATCTCATGGAAAATCTAAAATTTCTGGCATGATTAACTTAAACAGTTTTCTGTTATGCCCCGTCTTTACGAGGAGGCAAGTGAACACAGGTTATTATAGGACTCAGTGGTGAAAGAGGGCAGGCAGAAGGAGCCTGTACCATTTCAGCTCCACAGACTGCCAGTCTGGTTTAAAGCTGTCCCTGCTATGAAGTTCAATGCTGTCTTTCCTTCTGCTAGACTAAACTCTTGAACACGGTGACATGGCTGCAGCAATATGAAAGTGCCTTAGTTACCGCCCTAGAAGATCTTCAGCAAAGCGAGAAGCAGCTCAAGGTTGGTACCCCGATCACTGCTAATTCAGAGCATCTTTCCTTCACAGTTTCCCAGCAGTAAGTGATGGCAACTGTGCTGTTAAAAGCAAATGAATAGAAAGTGATATAGTCCAAAACAGGGAAAACAGTGGTGTAAGAAACTGCCAGATGCTACGCTTTCTCACAGCCTCCCAACATAGCTCCACAGGAGGAACCAGCAAGGGGATTCCACCCTTTATTGTGATTGCATTGCTTACAGGACTGGCAGAACATAGATTGTATATATCATTATATATCTTTAAAGTTTTCTACCCATTAAAAAAAAAAAGAAAAATCATGTGCATCTACAGGTGGGGTTTTCAGCGTGTACAGATACAGTTCTCACACTGGTAGCTGAATTTTCTCTGATTTTGTTACTATATCAGGATTAATTTTCATAAGCCTCTGTGTAATCAGATATTCTAAGCAAATGCTTGTTGTCCGCTTCCTTCTAAAGCCAGTGCAAAGGATAGACACAATCCAAGTTGATAAAGAAAGGCAGGAAGCTGAAGTGTGGGATTCCTGAGCTAGTGTCCCATTTTCTTAATCTCTTCGTTTAGACCAATACAAAGGCAGTGACTTCTCAGCTACAAAAGCTGTTTGACGAGATAAAGACAGAGTTGATAAGGAAAGAGAAGAAGATCCTGAGTGACCTTCAATCTAATGAGACAAAACAACTGGCAGACATTAACAAAGTGAAGAAGAAAATGGAACAGAGGAGAGAGGAGGTTGAGCAGAATCTTCTGCTTTTGCAGAAGATGAGAAAGCAACAAGATATTTTCCTCTTCTTCAAGGTAAGCAGTGATACTCCATTTTTCTTCATGGATATGCCTATTTCTCAGTCAGCTGCCCTTTCTGATAATTCCACTAACAATTTTTTTCCCTTTTTTTTTTTTTAATTTTTCGACAATCCTCTTTGTAGGAATTTCATCTGGCCATAGACAGGTATGTTCCACCTGTAAACACTTGTTTTCTTCTTCAAAAAAATATGGTGTTGATAACTGGAATCAGACCCCACTGCCTGTGCCCCTCAGTCCTGCCATCCTGTGCTGCAAAGCTGCTCCCTATTCCAGTGAGACAGGGGGCACCACATCCACACCATTAACAACGATGGAGAGATACCTGCCTGCTGCTCCAGTGGTCTCTTCAAATTTTGGTTTCCTTGCTGGATTCTGATGAAAACCACCGGCATTTATTGCCAGAAAAATGTTTGTATCTGAGGTGAAGCCCATAGGGTTCAGTTTACAGCAGCACTCTCTTGGATGTGCATTGGTGACCCTCCTTCAGCTGAGTCCCAGTGAACAGCCTTTGGCTGCAGAGGTAACTGGCTTGTTTCCCACAAAGTTTTTGGTTTGTGGACAAGCTTTGTAGCTGGAAAGATTTATTATTGCTTGTCTTGCAAGTGATACATTTAATTTATAACTTATCACTTCCTAAGTGACTCCTGGGTGTCAGCTGTAATTCAGTGGTGCAAATCCACACCAACGGTAAGTTAGAGATCCACAGGAGGCTTTGCAGCAGCACTGAAGGCCCCACCTGCATGAAGGGCTGGCTCTAACATCTACCTGGATGTTAAGATGTCATCTCTGTAACTTGTACAGATTAAAGCGGAGTTTGAACTTGTATTTGAATCATTGCGTACCTTGGGGCTGTGCTCACAGCAGTGAGCACAGCTGTGCTGCACATCAAATTCTAGCCCGTGGGGTCGAAATCATTTTCCAGGAGCCTGGACACCATTTAGTATGTTTGGCATTTTTGTTCTGTCACAGCAGCAGTTGTGCTACGACAGCATCAATTCAAAGCACTATTCACATGCAGGTATCATCAAAATGCCTCCCCCTTTCTCCCTATCTGCATTTGAAAGTTACCATCTAGCTTTGGTAAGCAAAAGGCATTGCCAAACAAATAACAGTATGTAACAGTTGTTATATAACAACTGTTTACCCAATACTTCATGTTGCCAAAGCACCCTCCTCTTTGTAGAATCCTCTGAAGAATCCTAGTGAAGAAGTCTGTTAGCTTTTAGTGCTAATGGTTTTCCTTGGTGAAATGACTGTCTGTGCCCTAGGACTGCGAGCCAGAATTCAGACATTGACATGGCAGATGTGGTGGTGGTGCAGATGGATCGCACCAGGATTCGCCGCTACTAATGCTTGATGTGGGACTCCATGAGGGAACTGGATTGTATCCTGCAGGAACTGCAAGGTGAGCTGCCCCGACCCACTGGCCTTGTGCCGCTGACCCACTGGAAAACAGTGATCCATTGGACAAAACAGTCCTGGCTGACGGCCACTGACTGGCATCTGCTTTAACCAGGGCGTGTGTATGGCCTTGAGGGGCTGATATGGATTCATATGGGATCTTGGGAGTGTTGGAGAGGGAAGGGAAAGGGGGCAAAAAGACTTTTTCTGTGGATAATGAGGAGGAAGTCTGTTCCTAGAGCAGTGCAAGGCCAGTTTCTTCTCTGTCTGATGTGGTTTCCTACTCCCACCAACTTCCCACATCTTTGGGTGCTCAACCATGCTTTCAAGAAATGTGCTCTTCATTTGCCCACCCCTATCCCCACCTAGCTGATCTCTGACCATGAGATCCAGGGATACAGTACCAAGCCCTAAACTTGAATTTGTTGCCAGCTTTGTTAAACATTCTTCTCCATCTTTTTTTTTTTTAGGTAAACTCATCAACCAAATTAAGTGGAACAGGTAAATCCTTTTCTTTACTTAAAAGATGTTCCTGACAAATTTCTCCAGCACTTTTTAATTAAGGACCCTATGTCCTGTGCTTCTCTGCTTCAGTTTCAAAGAGGGCCAAGCAGAGTCTGGAATGCTGTCCTTCCTCTCAGAAGAGGAGGGTCAGGTCTATTCACATCTCTTATTTGACTGTTAACAAGATGTGATTTGTGTTTCATGAGGCACTAACATTCAACACCGTTTCTTTACAGTGGGTCTTCAGCTACTGGTACCTCTTCAAACTCCTAAGTGTTAGAAAATACTGTTTATTCCTCAGGACTCTGGCTTGGCGTTGTGAGTCTTGCAGAAAAAATCTCTCACCTAAAAATGTGAACAGCATTTTGTTGCATGCATCTCCTCTCCTTGCCAGAGGTGAACCAACAGACGTGCAGCCTCAGGGCACAGCTCTCAAAATCTGCACTGGGCAGAAATCTCTGGGAACTCACAAGAGAAATCATTTATCTTCAGCCTGAGGGAGACACTGGGTTTGCTTCAGCACTCAGTAAAAGTCTGAGCCTGTTCCAAGGAAAGACCACAGAGGGGTTCCCACCAACTGAGCAGAAGCTGGAGCAAACCCAGTGCCTGAAAGGATTCCCAGACAAATCCAAATGCTGGAGGAGATATGAAATGCGTGAACAGTATTTCTCTTAAGATAGCAGTAGTCCAATGCCCGCATATATTTATGCTGGGCATAGTGGTGCATCTTTTCCACAAGCTTTTTTGAATAAATGTTATTTAGAAGTCATATAAAAGATGTTTTTAATTATTTTCTTTATTGCTAAAACTGCAGTTTGGAAGCAAGTTTTTCTTAATCCATAAATTTAAAAAAAGATCCTACTTTCTTCACCACTTTTTAATTTTTGGAGCAAATCTGGAGGTATATCTTTTAATCAGTGTACATGTCCATTTATTTGTCTAGCGAGCCCAGTCTTCTACAGACATAGCAATGGCTGTGCTCTATATGGAATGAGACAGCTACTCAAAATGGGACGGAAAAGAAATATTGTTTTCTGAGGCAATGCGAAGCTCTACTTGGCAGCAACTTGTCAAGTGTGTTCTTAACATAGCAATAAAATATGACTATTCTTACAGTAAGTGAAACTTTTCCATCTTGTGTATTCCTACAGGACAAAACCAAATTAAAGGACCAGTGCGTGACAGACATAAACAAAATTTTTGATTCACATATGGCCAGAAGAAAAAGAGAGGCGAAAAACAAATATCAGAACTGAGATGGAAAGGAGAAGTTTAATATTGTTAAAAATTACCTTTAATAATGAGAATCTGCCAAGTGTGTTGATCTCCCCTGCATCCCTTCCATTCAAATCAATTCTGTAGCATATGCAAATTTAAAAAAGAAGCTCTAAGAATTAACAGGAAGCTAAGAAAATCTCTGACAGTTTTCCAGACTGTGGGCTGTATCACCTTGTGGTTCTCATTATACTTGTGCACTATTATTTGTGGTGATTCTGTTGTCATTAGATGGCTGGATAACCAAATAAAGGGTGCAGGTAAGCAAGGCTGCGTGATTTCATGCCATTACCAGGAATTAGTTCTTGAGAGCATTGTTTGTAGGTGGCTGCAGTAGAAAGCTGTTCAGGACCACGCTATGGATTTGGATTATCACATTCAACAGAAGTGTCTTTGTACCAGTGTATTATCTTTGTATGGATCAACCTCTAGGCAACAGGTTAGCGCTTCCACAGAGTGTTCAAAGAGCCATGGAAACCACCACGGTGAGTAGCACACAAAGGTTCTTTACTGGCCACATCTCCATGGGGACAGAACATAGAATCACAGAATATGCTGAGTTGGAAGGGACCCACGAGGATCATCGAGTCCAACTCCTGGCCCTGCACAGGACATCCCAACAATCCCACCCTGTCCCTGAGAGCATTGTTCAAATGCTCCTTGAGCTCTGGCAGCCTTGGGGCCATGACCACTGCCCTGGGGAGCCTGTTCAGTGCCCAGCCACCCTCTGGGGAAGAACCTTTTCCCAATATCCAGCCCAACCCTCCCCTGACACAGCTCCAGCTGTTCCCTCAGGTCCTGTCACTGATCACAGAGAGTAAAGATCAGAGCTGCCCCTCTGCTGCTCTCTGGAAGATGTTAAAGACCATAGTGAAGTCTGACCTCGGTCTCCTCCAGCTGAACAAGCCAAGTGACCTCAGCCACTCCAGACCCTTCACCATCTTCGTGTCCCTTCTTTGGATGCTCTCTAAGAGCTTTAGGTATTTTTTATATTGTGGTGCACACCAGGCTCGAGGTGAGGCCACACCAGTTTAGAGCAGAGCAGGACAATCAGCTGGGGATGTTCTTTCCTGACCAAGCACATCCTGTGTTATCCTGATGTAGCCTTTACTGCACATGCCAACTCCACAAAGGGATTTCATGGACACTTCGAGGCAATTAGGCTCACTCTGGTGCTGGAGGTTGCTCTGTGTTTAGCTAGAATTCATATTCCACACATAGGTTCACAACCTGGGTGTTTCTACTCTAAATGATAAAAATACTGCAAAACAGGGTTTCCAACAAAAGCATTTTTAAGAAAGAAAGGCTTAAATTCTGTGTGCTTCTGTGGGATTCATGGCTACAACTATTCTGTCACTTGTGATAACATATATCTAATTGCAGGGATTGAAACTAAATGCAGCAAAATCCATCTCACTTTTAGAGTAACATCTCCCTTCATGGCTTAGATGGACTGGCCAAGCTGTAATGTATCCTCAGTCCTTGGTGTGCTGCACACGTCAACTGTCAGCATAACAGAAAGTGCATGGCCAAAGTTTGGGAGCTCAGCAGTAGCTCAAGGTGACTTTGCAGATATTCCTTACTGCTTGAAGGCAGCAAGACACAAAGGACAGCTGCACTCAACCATTCAAATGAGGCAAAAGAAATGAGCCTGTCCTTCAGCACTTTTATTACCTGGGCTTCTCTCTGGCTGTCACCCCAGATGAAGGAGCTGTGACCAGCCAATGCTGCAAATCGCTACAGAATGAGACTGACTCAAACGTATTTTAAGTCACTCCCTCCCCATCATCTCACAGTGCACCCTGCATCGACTACACTTAGGAAACCAGCACCTCTATAGCCCCTTCTGAAATATCAGCTGAGCATTTCCTCAGCAAACTGGCATTACAAACATATATTTCTGTGTCTCCAGCCACAGGCTACAGTGGGAGAACTGGAGTCCACTCTTCCCATCACTAGCAGAAGGAAAGGGCATCTGGCAGCAGAGTGCTCAGCAGTTCCTGCACTTCAGGCAGCTGCCCTCAGCAGCATTTTCTGGGTATATGGCTACGCTCTTGCCTGCAAGTAATTAACATTTTTTTAACACCATGATAGTATTTACTTTCCCCAGGGAAAGGATGAGGTACTGAGTTCACCTTTCCCCCAGTGCTCCCTGAATCTCTGAGCCCCATGTCTGTGACCTGTTTAGAGAAGGGTCCTCCCAGAAACCTGAACCATCCAGTTCTCCCAAGTGGAGTCACATTCACAGGATGCTTTCAGAGGGGTTGGGAGCAGTTTGAGAAGGGAGTATGTCTGCAGCAGGCCGGGCAAAGGCCATTTGTGCTTTCAGGAAGAGCGGGGCAGCCCTCACTAGACAGGTGTGACGCTGCCTTTGGCACATCCATCACAGGTAATACAGTACAGCACTAAGATTGAAGTACTTGGCTTAACTTAAACCCTGAACCTATGGGACTTGGTGACAAAAACAAAGACATTAATTGTCTGGATGAAACTTGCCCAGATGAAACTTGGAGGGAAAAGTGCTGGTAGCTCTTCACTGTGAGACTTAAGAGATTCAGTTTGGGGCTGATGTGAACACTTGCCAAGACAGAGCAAAAGAAGGTGACTCTATTGTAGGCAAAATTCATGTGATCCAGGAGATAAGAACTTTATAATCCCTACTAGATTACAAAAGCAAAAGATTTCAAGTAGACTGAAAAAATAAAAGTTTTAGTATTGCTGCAGGCTCACAAAGTTTTGGATGAAAATTAATATCTAGAAAGGTAGAATTTCTGAGTTAGATACTAAGCTGATGGTGCAGTTTAATTTCCCCACACATTTGCCTGTTTGCAAAGAGACTTCGGAATTTGAGATTTGTACTTTTAATACTCCATGCGTTAGCCTTGAGGAAACAAAGAGGTGAAAGTCTAGATGAAAGCAATGTAAGAAAACACTGGAGTCCAGCAATTAACTAAGCTATGTAACACACAATACTGAACATTTTATTACATAGTTAGTTTTTGACTCTAGAAGAGAATATTGGACCATGACATACACTGAGAGTGTAGCAGTTCTGCACAGATATTTGCGCAGAACACTCTTTCTTGAAAGCAATAGTCCTGAGATATGGACAGAGCTTTTTTCTTTTTTGATATCTTTATGGCATCTTTCTGTTACTTAGTCTGATGGGCTTTCTAAATAAGGCAGACCTGCCACATCTAGACCTCTGTATGTCTGACACTAGGGCCTCCTCAGCCCAGCAGGTCTGAGTGACCAGATGCCTGGACGGGAAGGAAGGTTTGTCCCACCTTTGACACACAGATGGATTTCACAGATGGGAACTGGGCAGTTCCCATCTTCTCCATCTCCAAACTTAACACAACATTATGCAAATGCAGGCCCAAATCTCAGTGGATTGCGAGTTGCACAGGGAAGGAAGGGCAAGGAGATAAAGTATCATGTTTTTAGGCATTTCCACCATGGCCCTCCCGTAGAGGTGCACCCAGCAGGACCAGGGCACTGGACAGGGAGGTACCAGGAGGACGTGACTGAAAGCAGGAGGCTCCTTATGCAAGGCTAGGGGCCAGGTGGCATAAACCAGCTGGGGGAAATCAGAGGGTGCCCTTATCTACTGAGTGATAAAGCAGAGCTGGAAGCCTGGAAAAGACTGAGAAGAACCAGGGAGAGCCACTACACGTAAGGGTTTATTGTCAGAGTAGAGAGGGATGATAACCCGTGGAGCAGTTTGCTGGGTGAGACCAGGGCACAGTGGGGCTGTACATGAGCTGCTGGGCAAAAAGCAAGGTGGGAGGGCTTCCCTGGGCTGCCCAGGAGTGTGTGCTTGGTGGAACAAAATGGAGCGTTTTCCAAGATTATTTTGCAGTCTGAGAAACTGGTCTCTGGAGATTTGATTATTTATAAAGATGATGGAGAATGGAAAGCTGGAGGCAGTGGGTTTGCCAGGCAGACTGAGTGGGATGGCACATGCTGGTGTTTGTGTGTCAGCAAACCCCAGCTCACTGCTCCCTGGCAGGAAATTCTGGAGCCTGAGGAGCCCAGGGGCACATTTCTCCAAGGCCAAAATTCCCTTAGCACACAAATACTAACCTTAAAGCTTAGTATATCTTGAGAAAAAGAAAGCAGATGGAAGTTAAATGATTTAATTATCTTAAATATTTGCTTGGATTTTTTTCCCCCATTTTTTTAGAAAATCAGTGTAAAAGTAAAAAGAAAAAAACCCTTAATGATATCAGTGGTTCAGGAAAAAAGTAATGCGTAGGATTTTTTTTTTTTTTAATATCATGTTCCAAGAAGATATTATTTCCCTGTTTTGTCCATGAAGACATGTCATGATCCAAGTTGTTCCACAGCCTGTGCCTCTAGAACAAGAATGAAAATGCTGTAATGCCTGTTGCTTGGGTTTGTGATTTCTTGCTAGGATTCTGCAGTGTTTCTACACAAAAGGCTCCTCTTACCGCTTTTGTCATAGATGTCAGTCTTCCCATGCATTCACTCTGGTCGTCTTGAAGTCACCATGTACTTCAAACTCAATTAAAACTCCCATAGAAGTCCCTACAGGAATTAGGAAGACAAAGTCACTGATTCCTTTGACAGTGGATAGTCAGGGGAGAGGGAGGGAGCTATTTTATTTCCTTTGCAGCTTGCCTATTCTAGTTACTATGACATCTAGTTAAACCCTAATGGAGGGGGTAAATGTTTCCTGTGGAAATATTCAGTATTTCTATAGCAAGATTGATAGCATTTGCCTAACACTGAAAGACACGAACATGGATTCTGCAGGCTTGAAGCTGGACTCGCTTTCTCCAACTGTGTATTGATGGGTTTTTTGACAGTTCAAGGTTCCACCTGGAATGCAAATATTGGGCAATGTTTGATTTCAGATCAAATGTCTACTCTTCTGCGCAAACAGCGAAGGAAAAGCAGACGAGGCTGAGCATGGCCCCTCTAGCCGAGATAAAAACAGAGTACTGAACAAAAACCTGGTGTTTTTAATACCGACATTGTCAGGCATCCTCCGCCCTTCCCAGCTGGAAGTACCTCCCAGACACACCCAGACACCCCAACAAACATAACGGAAAGATTTTAAGACTTTTTTTTTTTACGAAACCTGGTGGTACCTCAGAGGAAAAAGGGGCCGTTTCCTCTGTCAGGAACTGTTGCAGTTTCCCTATCAGCGGAAAGTTTACGCTCACTTTTGCCTCGGGTTACCAACCCTGATCAATCTTTCAACTTAGAAGCGTGAGTGCGGCTTCCCTGCCTGAAACGTGGGTTCCTCAACAACAGAGCTGCAGGGCGGGTTTTTCCCCCGGCTACAGGAACAGGAACAGCACCAGTGAGCCACTCTCTGCACCAGCCATCCCGCGGGCCCCTCCTAACTCAGACCACACGTGGAATCCGCTAGGAAGTGGATCGGGGCGGAGGGGCGCGGCCCTGCCCGTCCTCCCGGCCCCTCGCGGGGCGGTGTCGCCGGGAGCCGCCGCGCTCGGTCCGCCCGTCCGTCGGTCCGTCTGTCCGTCGGTCCCACCCGCCCGAGGTCTGCAGGAGCCGCCAGCGGCCCCGCGGTGAGTGCCGAGGGAGGGGAGGCGGCCCGGGCCGGGCAGGGGGTCGCGGCGGCGGCGACGTCCGGCTGCGGACCCTCCTCGGCCCCTGCTCACAGCTTCCCCTTGGGAGCGGCTCCGCAGGGTAAGAGGAGGAAAGCGGCAGATGGAAGCCGCGGGTCCATAGCGAGAGCTCCTGCCGGAGGGGCTGGATGTGAAGGCAGTGGGACCCTCAGGGTGAAAGCGAATGTTGTATTCGGGACCCTGCGGGTGAAAGTGAATGTTGCTTTACAAACTAAAATGCTGCTGTAACTTACTTCGCTTTCGCCCTCCCGGCTACGTAAATATCTGGTTGGTTGTCTCCCAAAGCGGCACACGAGCTCTCAGCAAAACCCCGCAATTTCAGGAGTGTAAACAGCGTGTGGGGTTCTTCTTGGTGTCTCTTCTTCTTGCAGATTTTTGTTAGTATAAAAAAAAAACCCAACCAGCTCAACAAACAGCATTCTTCTAAGCACTCCGTTATCCAGCGCAGTCCCAGTGAGTGGTTTCCATTGGGCTCTCTGCCTGCGGATGGAGTGGGCTCGGGCCGTGGTGGGCAGCTGAGCTGGCACATACCTTCGGGCAGCTCTTCCACCACCCATCCTCCTCACAGCAGCTCTTCAGGGCTTCACCTTTGCTTGACAACGGTGAGGGAGGGCGGGAGGAGGGCCCAACTTGGTGGAAGTGCTCCTTAGCAAACTCTCCATAAGGAATCCAGTTCGGACGGAACCTGCTGGAGCACTCTGTGAGGCTGTGACTGGTCTGCAGGAGGGATCTGCTTCACACAGGGCAGGGCAGAGCAGCCAACACCCTCGTACAGCTGCTCTCGCAGGTGAGATGACCTTCCTGGAAGGGCTGGCTGCCGGCGGGGCTGCAGATTCCATGGGATCTTCCCCAGAGAGGCTGGTGAGCAGCTTCTCTGCTGCTGCTCAGGAGAACCGACATTTGAAGTAGGAGGATATTACATATTTCACACAAGCGAGGTTTTATTGTCCGGCGTTGCAGGTTTTCCCGCATGATTGAACGGCTGGCGGTTATTGTGCCAAAAGTAAGGTAGTTCTGCTCCCAAATGTATTGCTTAAACATGGCATGTCTTTTTTTGGTATTCCCATTGTTTTAAGTCCTTTGTTGAAGTAAGTGTTTGTGGCTTGAATGTTTTGTTGGAGGATGTTAAGTATTTTGTCAAATTCCAAGGTGGTTACAGTGCTGTTCTAGTGCTTATCTCCGTGTTATCTTGGCAATATTCAATTTCCTTGTTGCTCCACAGGAGTTAAGGTATTATTTGAAAAAGGCTGTTGTCCAACAAAAGTAAGGTCAAATATTTACTTGTCAAAACGTTGTGATATGTTCTCCTTTTATATTCTTAGGGGGAGATTTTCCAGGGACCCAGCCCAGCTCTGGTTCAGTTCATGGATTTCTAATTCACCTGCTTCTCCTTTACAGCTCTGATTGTGTCTCTTTAGATCATGTATTTATACATTTGTTTTTAACTTCTCATGTCTAGCAAAGCAGGTACATAAGAGTGGGTAGTGATCACATACAGTGTCAACTCATGCATATGAAACACAGAAAAATTAATCTGGAAAACTGAGATGAGTGTAATAGAAGGAATACTTCTGATTAACCTTTGATTTAGTTTCTACTCTTAAATGCTCACATCTTCAGTTTAAGCTTGTAGTACATTATTTCAGTAGGTGAATGAGCTCCACAATCCATTTTTCCCTTATCTTCTGGTGGCTGTGATCTGTGACAGAGGAATGAAGTCCAGGCCAGCCCTGTGCTGCAGGTTGTGTTCCCCCAAAGATAGATGCCAGGCAGCTGGTAGCTCACCTCTGCTATGTCATGGGATCAGACAGAAAGGCCCAGATGGGCTCCAGAAAGAGTCTGTAAAAGTCATCAGATCTTCAGAACTGCAGAACCTCCCCATATCTTTAGTCACTGATAACAGTGACTGACAGTCACTTATAACAGAGAGACACTGGAAAATCCCTCAGTTCTGTGTTGTAGTCTTTTTCTTTTTATCTTAAGTAAAGTTTGTGGCAAATAGACACACCCTGAAGACCTTACTCAAGCCGAAAGGAACTGATAAAAGTGAATTCTTGGCATATGAAGTTGTACATAAATAGCAGCTTTCAAAATAAAAAACACAGTGGCTCCTTTTCCCATCTAAATATACAGAATATCCTTCAGTGTCCCATCCATTAAACCAAAGGGATTTTCTATTTTTTTTTTTTTCATGTTTAGGAACAAAATCCAGTTTTCTTAGGCAAGCTTGGGCTAACAGTTACAAAAATAATACAGAGCAACACTTTGAGGCAGAAGAGGGTGAAAAGGGGGGTTAGAAATTGTGTCATTTCCTTGTATCCAGACACGGGGAGAGGCAGGGACTGTGTGATGAAAGGCCCTTTTCATGCCACGTAGAGAAAGCTGTCATGCAAGTCAACACAAAGAACCAGTATATGCTCAGAGGTTCGTAGCCAAAAAGATTTTTACTTAGAACATTTCTCTGCTGTCTAGAAACGACCAAAACCCAGGCATCATCTACCATGCAAATGTTTTACAGCAAAACTAATCTGATCTGTCTGGGTTTCGTGTTGGAGCTCCCTGGCACATTAGAAAACCCCAGGTTAAAAGAGCTGTCTACAAGTCCTGCATGAAGGAGAATGGAATCAAGAGGATGTTCATCACTAAAATCTGGAAATCAAACTCATCCAAATAATTTGCTACACATAAAAAGTAGTGTGAGGTGACTTTTTTCCCCTCAGCTTTTACAGTATTGATTTGCTGAGCTTTGAGTGGGTGAAAAGCTTTTTGATTTGTAACTCTGTGCTTGTAAAATGAATAAAACTTCTTGAGCAAATACAACTCTGTGCTTAAACAGAGTAGAACAGACACAGGCTTTTGTAATACTTCATTCTCACTGTGTAGTATTTGGGGCTGGTTGTGTGAGTGCTGTAAATTATCCCTGAGCACACTCTTTAGTCCTGTAAAGGTGGGTGAGATTACATACCTGAAAGGTAGGAGTGGGGTCTCCTCCAAGCACGATCGTTGTGTCATTTTGAGCATGCAACTTCTTGCAGTGCATGTTTCCTCCTTGTAAAGATCCTGACTCTTCATATGGCTCTTCTGAGGCCATCATTATTCTAAAACACATTAAAGATACTGAATTGGAGAGCATTAGACAGGGGAAGTTAGCTTAAGCAGCACACAAATTCACTTCTGTCACTTCTTCCCTCACGTGTTTTTGAGAGACTCACTGAAGTGATAGTAGCAGTGAGTGTTACGAAAAATTTCTTCACTGAGAGGGTTGTCCAGCCCTAGCACAGGCTGCCCAGGGAACTGGTGGAGACACCATCCCTGGAGGGATTTAAGAGATGTGTAGATGGAGTACTTGGGGACATGGGTTAGTGGGACTTGGCAGTGCTGGAGGAATGGTTGGACTCGATGATCTTAGAGGAATTTTCCAACCTGAATGACTCTACAGTTCTGTGATTTTATGTCTGGTTGTGAAATGGTCATTAAGTGAACATATTTTGAGGCAGACTCTTTGTGGCATCCTCAGCACTGTTACTTCCAGTAGCAATTTGGTAATTAATTCAGTGCTAAACATTGCACAGACAGTAGTTTGTTTGGTGTTTGCGCTGCACAGAGGAGACATAAGTAGCACATAAGAGGTAAGTTGTTACTGGCACTCTGGGACTGCAGTGGTCAAAAGGGAAGCCTGGCAGCGAGACTTTTCAGTGTTCTCCTGCTGTCCCTCACCTTGACTCCGCTGTAGCACCAGGCCAGTGGGTTTCTGGCTGAAGGTTATCAACCTCAATATACTGGTTGTAGCAGGTGTTGTGGCTGAAAGAGTTTTCTGGAGGATTCTGGATGTTTTCTGGAAATGGGAAGTGCTGTATAAATGCTGACAGTCACTGTCAACCTTCATTATGGCTTGTCTCATCAAAATTGTGCTCTTTCACAGTCAGGCAGTATGTTTCCAGTATTAAATGTATTTCCAGTATTAAATGTGCTTTGGCATAATCACCCTGTTTTACTGTTTGTGGGCAGCTTGGACAGAGCACAAGTTCTAGCGGTAGTGTTCCACTTACCTTTCGTTGTGCCCATTAATATGTTTTCCAATGGTGTGTATTGTTTTAATGAGCTGTAATTTACTTGGAAAATCAGCTTTTAAAAAGCGTGAAGAACACTTTTTTCCCCCCAGTGTGTCACTGGCTGAAATAATGCCACTTCTCAGGTAACAAGTCTTTACAGTATTTGGCAGGTGCAATCACTGCATTAAAAAAAAATAACCCACAAGGCATTTAGACCAAGCCGTACATTGTTAGAAATGTACCATTTTTAGTTAATTTTCAGCAACTGTATTTAAATTTATGTTGGACTACAATAAACCCTGTGTCTGTCTTTGCATGGTGAAACAGGCTGCAGATAGAGATTTTCTCAAGGAAGCCTCTCAGAGGAGCAGTGCTGCTGCATTCCTTTCCATTTCATAACATTGCCAGCTGCAGGTGTATTCTATGGGATATCAGCTTCCCTCCTAGGAAAGGTCATTCCGTGATTAACAGGGATATAATGGGGAGGCTCTTTCCCAAATTGCTTGGAAATTGCTTTCTCTCTGCTGAACTAACACTTTCAGCCCTTACTTTCCATAAATACTGTGTTCACTCTCTAAAAAAGTCTCACAGAGTACATTCATTTATGGTTTAATGCAGGTGGTCCTTCGTTGTGTTTTTGCTAAGTCCTTGCGATGGCAGCAATGACTGAAACCAACAACATCCATACAGTGGCTGAGGGGCTGGACGGAGATGATGCCAAATGCAGTTTCCATCACAGAATGTTCTTGGAACCCCAAGAGAAGAAGAGGAGCATGAAGGCTCTGGTGGTTAAGCAAGCAAAGAAAACCTGCAGCTGCACTCCAACCAAAGTTAAAGACTGTGTTTTTGGTTTCTTTCCCATCTTACAGTGGCTTCCTAAATACAAACTAAGGGAGGATCTCCTGGGAGACTTAATGTCCGGGCTGATTGTGGGGGTCTTACTAGTCCCACAGTCAATTGCCTATTCTCTGTTGGCCGGAGTGGAGCCTATTTATGGCCTCTATACATCCTTTTTTGCGAGCCTTATTTATTGCGTATTTGGAACCTCCCGCCACATCTCGGTTAGCATCTTCGGTGTGACTTGCCTGATGATGGGACAAGTGGTGGATCGTGAAATGGAGAGGGCTGGCTATGACTTGGAGCCAGCTGTGCTCAGCATCCCCCCAGGTGCGGCAGCACATGTGAACACCACCCTTTCACGAGTGAACGCCACACGGCAGGAGCTGCTCTGTGACAGAAGCTGCCACGCGATTACAGTGGCAGCCACCGTGACCTTCTTAGCTGGAGTTTATCAGGTAAGAGGAGGTGGACAAACAGGTATGATGTGGAAATAGTTATAATTCTTCTTTAGGTGGTTGTCCCCGTGAACACCCTGTTGGGTTTGCACGTGTCCTCAGTCTGTGTCTCAGGGCAGTGGCTGCGGGAAGAGCTGGAGTTACTGTGGTGCAGGAAACTCCTCTGGGTGCTTTCCATTTTTTAACAGCATTTTGTGCTTTCATTCCTTCTCTACTGTGGACTGCAAGGACCTGCACACACCACCTACTGCTCTCACAGTCTGCACACCACCTTCCTTGCTGTGGCCTGAAGTTTTATTTATTTTTTCTCCTAGCGTATAAGTTATCCCCCAATTTCATTGGGCCAAAATGTAGTGCATCAGCTCTTAATTCCAGACTTCAATCATTAGCCTTTTAATAAAATAAAAAATTTGGATCTTCAGTTTCTTTTTAATTGTTACTGTGCTTGTAAAACTTTTTTGTTTGCCCAGTTAAAGCCAAAACAATGCCACTGTATGGAAAGGACACTACTGAGAGGATACAAGGTATTTGAAATGAAACTTTAAATTTTTACCGTATAAAAATATATTACTGAACAATATTTTACCAGTCCATCTTTACTTCCTAGAATTCACTGCTTGCTGAAATTAAAGCAGGTACCTTTGTTTTTAGAGGGTCATGCATTAACCAGAATGGGTTTAGTTTTAATGGTACTGCAGAGCTGTGGTATTTGAGTTTGTGAGTTCACATTCATTTGTTCTTAAATGTCCAGGGTGATAGCTAATTAAACTGTATGGGAGGGGAAAAGAAGCATAGTTGTGATGTTCTAAAACACTGGTTTTAGACTCAACCTGGAAGTTTTTCTTGTACTACAAGTTCAAGTTGAGCAATTTCAGAAATATTCTGGGCCTCCTGATCTGCACTGGATTTTGTTTTTCATCACATGAAGTACTGGAGTTGTGAATTGCACTTAATATTCTTTGCGAGGGTAAGTACAATTAGGTTTCTTTATATGAAGAAGTTAGATTACTTTATCTTCAGTCCCTCTGAATGTCAGGCATATTCTACTTGCTGTCTCTCTGCAGGCCAATCAATAGGTTTTCACACCTTCACTTTTTTTTTTTTGAAGCTCCAGCCAAAATCACATGTTCTTTGTAGCAGAAACTTTACAATCAAATCATAAAAAGCAAGTCTTCTCACACCAGTGGCCTACAGCATAAGTAGGTTATGCCAATTATTGTTAATGTTTTACACTTAGAAAAACCATGAATTCATTTAATTACCAAGGATGTAAGGGGGTTGGGTTTTTTTGTTCGTTTGTTTTTGGTTTTTTTTTAAGAGCTTGGCTCTGAGCTGATTTCCTGTCAGTCCAGGTCCTGCCTTCTCTTCAGTAGTACTTTTTGGTTCTCATGGAGTTCCCAGCCATTATCCCAGCCTTCTTTATTTTTTGCCTTAACTACCTAAGGGAATATATCAAATCAACACTCTGAAAGTTTAATATCTGTAAGTTCTGGCCTCCAGTCTTGAGATAACA
Source organism: Cephalopterus ornatus (assembly GCA_013396775.1). NCBI lineage: Eukaryota > Metazoa > Chordata > Aves > Passeriformes > Cotingidae > Cephalopterus > Cephalopterus ornatus. The sequence goes on along the minus strand of VZRE01013809.1, from coordinate 1,346,990 downwards.
GTGTAGACAGCCCTGTTGGCCAGCACAGGGAATTAAAATGTTTCTGCCAAATTGCTGTGAGAACGTCCTTTCTCCAATTGGCATGAAGTTTGATGGGGAGGAAGTGACATTTACCAGGTGTGAAGAGGCATGCGTAGAGCAGGTATCCATAAAACCAGTCATTCCAGTGAAAGACCTTTGTCTGTTCAAATAGCATTAATAAAAATTAATGTGGAGAAACATAAAAAGTTATCAATTATCTCTGTTTATATGATCTGCCTCACAGGAGTTTGCAGCTCATATACTGAGTCAGATGCACCAAACCTTATGCAGTGCAAAGGACAGCTGTTATACCATACGCTGTGGTTTTATTGCAGACTGTGAGCTCCAGTGTAAGAGAGACAAAGGCCACTAGAAAAGTTTTAGATCCCTGCAAAGTTCACAGAGATTACAAGAACTGAGAGAGAAATGGAAAAAGCAGCTGGTATTTCAAACGTGGCTGTTTTTGCCAGGCTTTCTTTTTTCCCCACCAGGATAACTAGCAGTTACAACTGGACCCATGAGCAAACAATAAACACAGGTTAAGAGTATGAAGACCCCTGAAAAAAAGCCTATTTTGGTTGCTGGAGACTTTCTCCATGCTCAGACCATGCCTTGTCCTCCAGGGCTGTGCACTGTAGGTTTATTTTACTGCAGCTCCCTCCAGAGCTCCACAGTGACAAAATCCCCAAGATTTGTGTCCTAACCTGTTGTGTGTGGTTGATTCCTTCCAGGTGGCCATGGGTTTCTTTCAAGTGGGCTTTGTCTCAGTGTACCTCTCCGATTCATTGCTGAGTGGATTTGTCACAGGTGCCTCCATCACCGTCCTAACCTCCCAAGTCAAGTATCTCCTGGGCCTGGACATTCCACGGAGCGGAGGCATCGGCTCTTTCGTAGTCACCTGGATAAACATCTTCCAAAACATACACAAGACCAACATCTGTGATCTCATCACCAGCTTCTTGTGCTTTCTTGTGCTTATCCCAGCCAAAGAGCTTAATGACCGTTTTAAATCCAAGCTCAAGGCTCCAATACCAGTTGAACTAGTTGTGGTTGTGGCAGCCACTCTGGCATCTCACTTTGGGAAGCTGAAAGAGACTTATGGCTCGAGCGTTTCTGGGCACATCCCGACTGGGTTTCTGCCACCCCGCCCTCCAGACTGGACCCTCATTCCCAATGTGGCTTTGGATGCTATTCCCATCGCTATCATTGGCTTTGCCATCACGGTCTCCCTCTCGGAGATGTTTGCCAAGAAGCATGGTTACTCTGTGAGGGCCAACCAGGAAATGTATGCCATTGGCTTCTGCAACATCATTCCCTCCTTCTTCCATTGCTTCACAACCAGCGCAGCTCTTGCCAAGACTCTTGTCAAGGAGTCCACAGGCTGCAGGACGCAAGTCTCTGGCATGGTGACTAGTTTGGTAATCCTGTTAGTCCTCCTTGTGATTGCACCTTTATTTTATTCCCTTCAGAAATGTGTCCTTGCTGTCATAACGATCGTAAACCTCAGAGGAGCCCTGCAGAAGTTCAAGGACCTGCCAAAAATGTGGCACTTGAGCAGAGTAGACACAGTGATCTGGGGAGTTACCATGGCAGCCACAGCACTCATTAACACCGAGATTGGTCTTTTGGTTGGTGTTTGCTTCTCCATGCTCTGTGTCATCTTCCGAACTCAGAGGCCAGAGGCACCTCTGCTTGGCTGGGTGGCAGAGTCCGAGACCTACGAATCCCTGTCTGCTTACAAGAACCTGCAAACCAAGCCAGGGATCATGGTGTTCCGTTTCGAAGCCCCGCTCTACTACATCAACAAAGAGTGCTTCAAATCCACCCTGTACAAGCAGACTGGGGTCAACCCAGTCTGGGTGAAGGCAGCAAAGAAAAAGGCAGCAAAAAGAATGTTTAGAGAGAGAGAGGTGGGTTCTGGTGACAACCAGACCAGCATCTCCATGGATTTTGTGTCTGAACCTCTGGGGTTTCACACAATAGTGATTGACTGTTGTGCAGTGCAGTTTTTGGACACGGCGGGAATACACACGCTCAAGGAGGTCTGCAAGGACTACAGGGAGATAGATGTCCATGTGCTCCTGGCCCAGTGCAATCCTTCAGTGAGGAGTTCCCTGATCCGAGGGGAATTCTTTAAAGAGGGGGAGGACCACCTTCTGTTCCACAGTGTGCATCAGGCTGTGGACTTTGCATTGGGCACCCAGGGGCACAGTGGGACCAGTGCTTCTAAGGACTAGCTGTGGAAAGACAAAAAGTTGGAACAAAGCCTGGGAAAAAATGTCTGTGGGTCTGTATGTCTATGCAATCAATATATGTGCACGTAGATAAAAAGGGCAGGGATGTTCTTTGCACACTGGTTACTGTGCAATCTGCTTGGATGCTTTAAATTTGCCTGCCCGGTGTAGTGATTCAACACGCGGTACTGAATGAAGGCAGTTCTTAACTTGATTATGGCTAATCTGTGACTCTAAGAGTTTTCACATGGTTGTTCATCTCATTTCTCTTCTCTCTTGAACTTTCAGCGTCTCAGTTCCCCTCTAATCGTCAGCATTGAAGTCTTTATTGCAACCCTGTCTTTATGGATGGGGCAGGATTCTGAAGTAGTCTGGTCATCCTGTCCAGCTGAAGAACGAGGCAACTCATTTCTTGTCTCTTGTTCTGGCATCTTTCCATCTCCACACCTTTATGTTCGCTAAGGAATGGCTGACAGGGACTGTTTGCTCTGGTCTTTACTGTGCAGTGTTTGATATTTTAACTTCCTGAATTTGACACAGGCAGATGACTCAAATCTAAACGTGCATGAAAAGATCTTCATGAATAGCTTCTAATCAACCACCTATCACCCCCAGAGGCTTTGGCACTGTCTCTTGCAGCCGGGCCACAGGGGCATGGTTATCTTATTTTTCCAGGCCTTTATGTGCCTGTGCCTATGGAAATGTTACCTCTCTAGTTTGATTTTAATGATTTTTATTCAGAGGTGACTGCTTAGAAGTCTGGTTCATTCTTATGGTCAGTCAGTTGTTTTCCTAATATTTAGGAGCTCTTTAGAATTGTGGACATTAGATATGGAATATATCTAGTTCTTGAGTTTCAACAGAAGACAGTCCCTTATAGGCAGTTTTATATGGCAGGCAAACAATCACAGGCACCAAAATTGAAAGGGCCAAATAGATTATCCAACATCTGTCCAAACGTGTTCATATCACACAGACTTTGGGTGTGAATGCAGGTTTTATTGACCGTAGACCCTTTGCACGTGCTCTGCCCTGGACTGTATGCAAGGGGGATGCAGAGAGCAAGAAATACAGTCGTTGGAAAAGGAGCCGAGAAAATTCTTTGCTGAACTTTGTTTCACCAGGTCAGTGTAAATAGAACTTTTTACTTGGATTTTAAATTATTCAGAACAGTGAAGAGTGCCTGTTCTTCATGCTGAAATACAAGCGCTGGGTAGGAAGAGGTTCTCTTTCCTTACAGTGATAGAATACAATTATGAAGGCAGAATGGAGAGATTAACAGTTTTTGCTGAGTACCAGCTGTACACAGCACACAGTACATCTTTGGAAGATGGTACTTTCTCCCAGGGGAGTTTACAGTCTGAACTGTAGGTGCTTCACAGCTTTTAAAAGGGAAAGTTGCTGTATACTGACAATATTGTCATCCTTAATCATTCAAAAATAGTAAGGCAGGAGTCAAAAAAGGCATAAAATGCAATATGAATTGTCAAACGTTTACTAAATGAAATGTATTTTGAGTTTAGATTGTTTTCTTCTTTTTTTTCTTCTGATCAAGGACCAGTAACTATTCTTTTCTTTCTATGAAAGCTGAATGTCACGTAACACTTCACTCTAGGAGGTGGGACCTCAAGAGAAGGACGAGACAGCAGGAAGATGAGTCCTTTGTATGTTAACTGAACATGCTACATTTTTTTAGGACATCATAGAAGCCTGTAGAAATACTGGGGAAGGTGGGGGTTGGCGGTAGCACATATTAAAAAGGAGCATATAACTGAGATCTGTGCATTCCATGTCCTAGAACTGGCACTGTTAAGGAAAGACGCCTCTGTGTGTCAGAGAGAAAATGCTAAAGCTTCTGCCATATTCAAAACCCACAATTATTTTTCTGTTCAAGGCTTGTTTATAAGGAGACGAGTCCCAAATCCTCCTGAATTTTTTCCTTTCCTGCATGAACTTTTTTATTCCGGGTTAGGAATCCTTTATGCAGTTTGGATAATTGTAATTACTGAATTGGCATTACCAGAGCAGATTAGCCTGAGCTGTACAAAAGCAGTGAGTGCAGTTAGTGTGTGATGGAAGTTATGCTTTAGTTCCTAACCAAACCTGGTTTGTGTCAACTTCTCATTCAGAGCCCCTGGGTGGGAAGGTTTGTCCCCACAGGGATGGCAGTGCCTTGGGGGATGGCTTGGGGGAGGCCCTTTTCAGCACAGTTTGTTCACAGAATCTCTGGAACTTTGAACAAAAGCCTCAATATAATTTCTAAATGCTGATTTGAACTACTATTTTGCCAGAGGGCAGAGCAGTGCTAGAAACACTTAAAGACCTGATGAAAAATTACAGCATGTTGTTTGTGTAAATTTTCCTGCCTACCTGCAGCTACTTGTTCCCACCCCTTTTTCCCTCAGGCATGGGCAGGAGAGAGGGAGAGGAGGAAAGAGCAGCTGTCCAGGAGACTTCAAGGCAGGTCAGCCGCAAGTGGGACAGAAGTCAAGTAGAAATTTCTCTGGGTGATTCTTCTCTCCCGTCCTCTTTCCATGCTGCCCAGGTGGAAATCTTTTGATCTGTGACCGTGCACAGGTTTGTGTAGTCAAATTCTATCTGAGAAGGGGAAAACCTTTATTTATTAAGTGATTATTTTTCAAATCCATTTCTACCTGTGTCAGGAAGGGAGGAATAGCAGTGTTAATCTCAATGTCATACTTTCCACAGCTAGCAGAATGGGTGTTTGTAGCTCCTGCGTATTTATTTACATAGAAACACAATAAAACAGCCATGAATTGATTTACCCAATAATTAAATTGCTTTCTAGGTAGAAGATGTATTGAAGTGATTTATGTTTAACTAAAGCACATTGTATTTGGCCTTGGTGCTGTTTGCACAGCAGTGACTGGCAATGCAGCTTCCAAATTCCATAGAGGAAAACACAAGAACTAAAATGCAACAGCAAAACCAGCCAGGCAACCCAAAGAAAAACTTCTAATGTTCTTATTTAAGATAACATCCAGAGGTCATAGTATAATAAGTCTATATTAATGCACACTGCCCTGTTTAAAAGGGAACCAAAATAAATGCCATTTGCCAGAGAGTTCAGTGTAATAGAATCCTTTGGAATTAACTGAAGATTAGAGCTTATTATGGCTGGAATTTCTTAGAACAGTGGATTCCAGCCATTTTCCTTTTAGGCCTAGAATAACTTTTTAGCGGTGACATGAATGTGATTTAAGCCTACTGGCAAGAAGCACATTTTGCTTGAATATGTTTATGGACCATTTAAAGTAATCCAGTTTCATCTTTAGGAATCAGGGCTCACTGATTGAAAGCTACTGCCCTTGTTTTATAAAGGAATTTCATGTATATCCACACACGCATCTATATGTGTATGTATAGATGCGTGTGTGTACATATGTATATATTTATATATCTATATATATCTTTGGCTGCTGTGTGGTGGTTGCAGCAGCTGTATATATCCAGTTATGCTTTTGTGATACTCCTGCTTCTGTCCTGGAAAGGACTCTTCTGCCTTCTACTGTTCTAAATGAACAGTGGAGAAATGTACCGGATTTTTTAAGGGGAAATCTCACTGCCTTCTCTCCTGTGCCTTTTCTCCTCCCTACCTCACAGCTGAATGTAAACTATAGGAAGAAGGACTCTCAGAACAACTGGTTTTGGGTTTATGCATTTGTCCAGAACAGGAATGTTCCTCCCAGGTGCAAACTTCAGAACCCCAAGCTAGACTGGAAGATGGTATAAATCATTTTATCTCCATTCCCAAAGGTACTAATCAGCAATTATCAGTCTAAATGAAGAATTAAAAGATCATTAGCACATTCATTAATGACAACAACATGGCATTATGGAAATTAACACTCACAGCCTCAGCTGTACTAAAGACTCCTAGAAATGTCTTTAGCAATCTCCTGCTAAATGTCAGGCTCCTTTTTCCTTGTGTGTTGCTGCTATAGATAGTAGTGTCAGTTCTTCTTAACTGGCAGCTGCGCTAGTAAATGTTTCACTTGTGTGAGTGTTCTGAAAACCATTTTAGGTCCACTTCACAAAACAGGGAAAGGCATTGCAGTGGTGCTTAGTTTTGGATTCATCATGACATTGCCAACCTTAGTCTTGTGTGATTTAGTCATCCTGATTTCCTTGTGAGCCACTGCGGTTCCGCCTGCTCCTAATTCACTGCAAGACTCACCTCCAAGTTCTTGATGCTTCTTTCTGTGTTTTGCTGCAAGACATTGCATATGGTTGACTGTAAATAGAAGAATCATTGGGTTTGTGTATATTGCTGTTACATGTGACCTGCTGTTCAGTTTGCGTGGCAGACCTTTTGATAAGGCTAAATAAAGCTCCTGAACAGAGAGAGGAAAACAACCCCAAAACCCCATGAGTCGTGTGGGTGCTGGGTCTGGGAGAAAGGGGGCTGTGGGCAGCTGATAGGGGAGCATTTCTATGTGTGTTTCCCCATGCTGGAGCCTCAGCCTGTGTTGGGACTGGGAGAGGGTTTGTGTAATTGTTTGTGCTGTCCAGGAATGACAGATTAACCTGGAGGTGTCTTTATTACGGGGCTGCTGGGACACATGGTTGTGCAACCCTGTGCCTTTCTCCACAGGGAGTGTAATAACATCACAGGACTTGGTTCTTCAGTGCTCTGCTCAGCTCCTCCTCGGTCACTGTCTTGAAATACGTACGTAAGGGATTTCTGGTTTTATGGTGATTTTTTTTTTGGTCTGATTTTAATCTCAGTCTCTCCCAGGCAGGGCAGCAGAGCTGCCACAACTGTGCTCCATGCCCATGGAAAGATGTCTCTCTTGGGAGAAAGCCCACAGCCATGCTTTTGTCTCTGCTCACTCCTGCTGGCTTTTGTCAAGAGACATTAAAATCCACTGACGATGGGTTTGAAAAGCAGAGGTGAAGGTATTGCAGGCAGGAAAACATCCTGGCTGCCACACTGGGGTTTTCAGCTGCTCCATACCCAACTGCGTCCCACAGCCTTGTGCTGAGGTCAGCCCTGAACTCTGCTTGTGCTTGGTCCTAGATCTAGCTGAGGGTGAAACTCTTCAGGCAAACAGTCTGTTTCAGGGCATTGTCTTCTGTTGTGGGGGTTTTTTTCACATGCTTTAGAAGAGTGATTTAAATGCTTGAGGTGATTTACATTTTTAAATATTTTTTTTTCATTGACATGGCTAAGCCAGTGAAGCTGTGATGCAAATATTCCTCTGCTGCTCATGCCATACAAGGTACTTTGTGTAGCTTAGTTTGTTCTGCTGAGTCTCAGTGTAGGATGCTGTTGTGAGACTTCGATATTGATATAACTCTCCACACGAGAAGGGCTTTGCATTTCTCTGCTGGCGTAGCCAAAGGGAGTCGTGTCTTTAGTGCAGACTTTGCACTGTGAATGACCTTGGTAAATCCCAAGAATTACTTGCACTGGGTCATCATGTTTATAAGCCTTTGCAGGATCAGCTGCTCATGTGAAAATCAACCTGATCTTTACTATTTCAATCAAATTCTGCCTGAAGTGGAAATAATTGAGTCTTGCTTTTTCATTTGAAATCCTTGCAATGCTAAAAATGAGGCCTCTCATTAGGTAAAATGGCAAATATTTAATATATGTATATATATTTAGTTCATAGTATAATTAGCACCTTTCTATTTTATTTTCTAGAGATTCTATAAGCCGAGGCATATTGGTGTTTTTTAATGTGCAAAAGCACAAAATATTTCAGCATTGAATGGAGAATCAATTCTCCATTGAGGTAAATTTACTGCCAAAAATATTTGAATTGCAGCTCTCTTCAGCTCTGAAAGCACTTAGCTCTTAGTCCAGGTCCCATATGATCCCAGTATTCCACAAGAAGATAGGAAACACATTTTGCTGAACTTAGGTCCAAGTTTTTGATAACCAATTTTGTACTTAAGGAAGTAAATTTTATGTATATTTGAAATGCAGCTGGAACATGGTTAAGGAGAGGTAAAATGTCACTTTTTTTGAAAAGCACATGAGTCATCAGTCTTCTGTCCCTGACCTTCATCTCTAGTACCTTGGTATATTCTGGGGTATGATTTTTTGAATTATTTTAAATTCAGGATAATTTTAGATATTTGTGATGTAATCTTTTGCAGAACAAACTAAATGGCAAACTTTGCCTGTGTTTTGTTGGAGAATCAGTTTAACCAAACAGGACCTCAGGACTGGAACCGATCACATTGGTCAGCTGACCAGTTTACAAAATAGTTTATGTGTTATTTGAATAAAATGTGGGAAAGTCGTATAGTATCTATAAAAAGTCATCTTATTTGGTGGCATCAGTTTTATTTTTTCAGTAGTCATCTGTGTTCTGTCATTATTTCTGGTGTCTGTCCTCTGCGTGGTGTTGGCTCTCCTTTACACTGTCTCTGTCTGAGCTGTATCAATTGTTATTTTTAAATGCTATTGTGCCTTATTGCTATTGTAGAAGATTGGTCAGTGTGAGAATTTTCTATCAAATATGGTAAAATCATTGGGTTTCTTTAGCACAATTAAAAGATGGTATTTATGTTTTTTTCTGTTGTTGGATGTGTGCTTGATCAGAGTCACACACTGGGTCAGGTTGGAAGGGACCCCGGTGGGTCACCAGATCCCACCTCCCTGCTCCAACAGGGTCATCCCAGAGCACACGGCACAGGACTGTCTCCTGAAGGTTCTGGAACATCCCGAGTGAGAGAGACTCCACACCCTCTCTGGACAATCTGTAACTTGCACAGTAAAGAAGTTCTTCCTCGTGTTCAGGTGGAACTTCCTGGGCATCAGTTCCTGCCCGTTGCCTCTTGTCCCGTTGCTGGGCACTCCCAAGCAGAGCCTGGTCCATCCTCTGCCCCTCCCTGCAGACACTGACAGACATTGTTCAGGTCCCCTCTCAGTGTCTCCTCTCAGGGCTGAACAGCCCCAGCTCCCTCAGCCTTTCCTCACCAGGGAGATGCTCCAGTCCCTTCATAATTTCCACAGCCTCCGCTGGACCTGCTCTGGGAGCTCCATGTCCCTCCTGCCCTGAAGAGCCCAGACCTGGACACAGCACTGCAGATGTGCCTCACCAGGGCTCAGCAGAGGGGCAGGATCACCTCCCTGACTTGCTGGCAATGCTCTTCCTAATGCACCGCAGGATACCATTGGCCTTGGCCCCCAGGGCACGCTGCTGGTCATGGACAGCTTGTTATCCAGCAGGACCCCCAGGTCCTTCCCTGCAGAGCTGCTCTCCAGCAGGTCAGCTCCCAGCTTGTACCGGTGCCCAGGGTTGTTCCTCCCCAGGCGCAGGCATTTGCCCTTGTTGAATTTCAGATGGTTGAGAAACTGTCTGTCTGTGTCTCTCCAGCCTCTCAAGGTCCCTCTGAAGGGCTGCACAGCCTTCTGGGGGATCAGCCACTCCTCCAGCTTTGTGTCAGTGAATTTGCTGAGGAGGCATTGACCCCTTCATCCGAGTCATTGAAGTGTAAGTTAAACAATACTGGGCCCAGTACTGAACCCTGGTGGACACCACTAGTGACAGGCCTCCAAACCAGACCCTGATTATGATCCTCTGGGATCTACCATTCAGCCGCATCTCAATCCACCTCACTGTCCACTCATCCAGCCTACCTGAGTTTGCTGAGAGAAGGTGTCAAAAGCCTTCTTGAAACTTAATTAGATGATATCCACTGCTCTGCCTCAGAAGGTGCTGCAGCTGTAAGTTTTGGAAAGAAGAGCCACACATGTTTGACGAGTCCCCAGTTCCTGTTTCCCTTGACAGGGTCCCTATTGCAATGCACAGTGTACACACAGCTGTGTGCTCTGTTCTCCCACACCGTGTTCCACACACACAGGCACTCAGGGAGGTTCCCTGCCCACATAAACCAGGGCACTGATTGATGTTTCGTGGCTTTCACCTTGTTCTGACCCTGCTGCTCTGTGCAACCCATCTGTGGTTTGTTTCAGGATTAATAACAGGTAATCAGCAATGTGGTGACAGTGATGTGCCATGTGCCAGGGAGCAGCATCCTCCTGTGGGCCATGACAATATTCCTAAAATGAAAGAAATTACGTAGTTGGTCAGGTTTGATGCTGCTTGTACTTTACAATATGTGTAGTTGCAGCGCCTGGTATTACATACTCAGCCTTATGAAATTGCTACCATGTGTTTCAGTGTTATTTGACATACTATGAAGCTGTCTCAGGGGAGGGTTGGGCTGGATATTGGGAAAAGGTTCTTCCCCCAGAGGGTGGTCAGGCACTGGAACAGGCTCCCCAGGGCAGTGGTCATGGCCCCAGGGCTAACAGAGCTCAAGGAGCGTTTGGACAACACTCTCAGGGACAGGGTGGGATTGTTGGGGTGTCCTGTGCAGGGCCAGGAGCTGGACTTGGATGATCCTTGTGGGTCCATTCCCTTTGATTCTGTGGTTATATGGTTATATGCCTTGTTCAGGTCATGGCCAGTAAGAGTCAGAGCAGAACTGAGAGCAGCTCTGCATGCAGTTCCGGGCAGTTACTGTGAACATTGTCTTGCATACTACGTGTCCTTGAATTATGGAAAAGATTTTTATGCCCAGCATGGCTCAGCTTTTACCTGAGGATATCTTTTACCTTAGGAGACCTCAGTGCACATGCTGCAATTTTTCTGTTGGTGCCAACAGAATGGTAGGAGCACTCAATTCCGGGGAATGCCTGCAGGAGCTTTCCCTCGAAAAGCACAGGACAGGCATTGCCTTGAGCAAAATGAGTCTGGTTCCTGCTGATACAGAGCTGAGATAACCAGATTCAGTCAGCAGCACCCTTTACCTGTGCCGTTTAAGGCTCTGCCTTACCTGAGAATAACAAATTCTTGCCATACACACTCCTGTACTGGATGGGACCCCCCCAGCCCCTTCTTCAAGGTCACAGCCTGGTTGGAGTCTCCTTGGGAAAAGTGTTCCAGGGGTCCTGCTCATGCAAAGCCCTCCCAGCACCTGGAAAGCAGCAGGTTAGAAATTTCCTGAGCACTGAGATCTTTGTTAGAGCTTTTTCAGCACTTCTTCATGAAGCTTCCTAACCCCTTTTCTTGAACCTCTTGACTCCCACCATATCCTGTGACAGTCTGTCCTGACCTTTGAGCTGTGATAAAAAGCTTCTCCTTCTGTTCGAAGTATCATAGCAGATCCAGTATTGTCACACAGCATGTAATTGGAGATTAGGTACTAGGAAAGACTTCTTTACTGGGTTGGAAGGGACTTTAAATATCATCCAGTCCCACCCCCTGCTGTGGGCAGGGACACCTTCCACTAGACCAGGTGGCTCAGAGCTCCCTTCAACCTGGCCTTGAACACTTCCAGGAATGGGGCAGCCATTCTTGGGCAATCTGTGCCAGGGCCTCACCACCCTGAATGATGCCAAATAGCCTGAGCTGATTGCCAGTTCAGTGTGAGAGAGAAATGCATCTCCACGTTTTTATTGCACTGTATTCATCTGTAATCAATTGAATCTCTTTGAAGATCCAGTATAGCATTTTCAACAATTAGGCTGATAATTTGGAAAAGAGTCAAAAGCACTGGACGTTTGTTGTGCAGGGAAAAACATGGAGACAGCAACAAAGTGCTGCAAAAGTTAGCAAGGAATTTTTTTCGTCCTTGCTACATAAATGGGGAGTGCTCCTTGAATCCTCTAGCTGATGTGGTTGGAAGTGATCTTTTTTCCCATCTTCTAGGAGTGAAGATGCTCTTTACCAGTGTTTATTTGTAGGTTCCTTGGTCCCTCTCAAATGTCAGAGTGGTGTGACTGCATTTCCACGTGCAGTCAAAGGGTCAGTGACACTTGTGGCCTCACAGTATTTGTGTTTTCTTTGCCCTGCAAGCTCTGCTGTGACCCCGGCATGGTAGCACAAACTGCCCTGCCAAATAACAGGAGGCTGCAAAAGCTGTTCTGTTTTCTGAGATGTGTTATCTCTTGCAGAAACGTGAATAAGCGCTTTCCAAGAAACCACTGGAGAGGTTCTGTTCAGCTTTTTTGTTCTTGGGTGCCTTTGTTGCATTTTTCCATATCTCAGCAGTGGGACCAATTCTGGGCTTGTCTCCTTTTCCTTGTTTTTCCTTAAAAAGGATGATGTTTTGCAGATGTCTATGTATTGAAAATACATTTCCAAGCAGAACTGAACCAGCAGCCACCTGAAAATACTGTCAAGTCTCAAATCTGAAGGTAAGGAAAAGCATCTCTCTTAGATACCTGGCACCATTATCATTTTTATTTAAATAAAGTTCCATGTGATCTAAGTAATAGGGAGCAGTGGGGTACATCCATGTACTACCAGTTTATGGCCTGTTTATGGAGCCAAGACATGTAGGATGTTACTTCAAAGGCTTTCAGAAGCCAAATAGTCATAAGGATATTTACAAACCTTAAATCAAAAATCCTTGTGCACTGCAGTTAGCTCTGTTCCAAAGAAAATGAGATGCCAGCTTGTCCTGTAAAACAAAAGTGATGCATTGGCACAGCAGCAGAGACTTGAATTTCCTACATTTACCCACTGCAAAATGCCTGAATAACAATCACAGACCCAGAAAATTTCAATTTTTTTTAAAACTTTAGGATAGAAAACTGCAATAGGCCACTACTGCATTTTCCTTGTATCTGGAGCTTGTTTTCACTGCTCTGTGTCTAGCTGGCTGCAGTGGCTGTGGCATAGATGGATGCTAAATTGGTCAAATACCACGCCGGGAATGAAAACTTTGGATTTCATGTTTTCTGTTTGCCTGAAAACCAGAGAGTGCCATGTTACTGCAGGAAATGTCCTGTCTGCACTTGTATTGTTCAAGATAAAACCGTCTGTCCAGCCCAGCCTCGCCCAGGATGGAGCTAAACAGTTAAGTGAGTTTATAGTGGCAATAAAGAATAACGCTGAAGGATGCATTTGAAAACAAACAGTTTCAGCAACCAGCTATGGTGACCTTGCTTTGGAAGGCAGCACAGCCTTGGCCAGCTCAAGGTCACCTGAAGCTCTGCTGTGGTTTTCTTTTTTTAAGCTTTCTGCTACACATTTTCCAGAGCAAATGTGAAATGTTTGCAGTTTCTGCCCTTGCCTCACCTCATACAGTAAAGTAACGTCAGGGATGCGCACAGTATCACCAATTGTGTTCTTACACCCTCTCTGCCAGGATGGGTAACAGAAAGTGGCCTGTCCTCAGTGCCCACAGCTGGAATTTCCAGCACAGAGAGGACCATGCAGAGAGCCAAACACAGTGGAAAGCCAGCTGGGATAAGGAGCTTGATAATTGCAGGGGAAATATGGAATATTTTAAAGCTAAGTATACAAAAGCAATGGGGAATTTACACATAAGAAAATGGAGAAAAAAATTGTAAGGACGGATGGCTGGGGAGGTTTGGAGGCAGAAGGAATGGGAAAAGAGTTGCTTACCTTGAAGAGGTGGAAGAGCGTGGCTATATCAAGGCTTACCATGCTGTATCAGGTGGTAAAGGAAATCATAAGAAACAAAGGAGTTCCAGAATATGTAAGTGAAGATGGAATTCAGAAGGAAAAGCAGCAGCAGACAGCAATGGCAGGGTGGAAGTTAAAGGTAACCCAGATACTGTCACCATTTTCATGGTGGACAAATCAGAGTCCAGAACTGGACCTTCCTCAATAAGATCAAATCCCAAAGATGGATTGTGCTCAGATGTGTTTCATCCCGGTGAACAAGCAGCCTGGCCAGCTGTTCGATGACTGACTCAGCAGTTCTTCAGTGACTGAATTTCAAGATGAAGGACTCATACAGAAAATGGAATTTTGGGTCATTTGCTAAAGAAGAAGATGGAAAAGGAAAATGAGTGAGTAGAGACCACATCATCCAGGCCAAGACACAAAATGAGCTGTAACTAGGAACAATTATAAAGTATATGAAAGGACCATCTTTTAAGGACAGGAGGAATGACACGGCCAAGGAAAGATACAGTCTGTTACTGAGAGAAGGGAAAGGGAGCTATCAGCAGTGCACCTTAAAATAGATGAGCTGTGGAGGAATGGCAGAGAATAAAGAACTGATATAAATAGATAAATAAATTGAACAGCTGCCTCCCTGCCATGTGCTCTCATTTTCTCCTGCTGCCAGAGAGCATGGATGTTTCTTATTTATTTACTTCTAATTACTGAGATACAGACTGCCACTGATGAGATAAATGTAGCTCAGAATGCTGGTCTTCCCTCAGGGTGTCTCCCCAGCATCTATGTAAAAACCTTGTGAAAATGCCACTTCTTCAGACCCCACACCATCTCTCCAAGGCCATGGGCTCTCAGCCCTCTCCCCAGTCCCAGAACAGTCAGTGCCAGGAGTAGAGGCAGAGGCCAAGCTGCCTGACTGCCAGGCATTTATCCAGCTGCATGGGACAGTGGCATATCCAGCAAAATCTAAGAGGCTAGGTCGGTGAAAAAGAGATGGAAAAGAAGGAGGGGAGTATGAGGGGAATGGGTGTGTGTGCTGAGAGGTCTGATATAGGTTGTTGGCAGGGATCATAAGGGCAGAACAGTTACAGCTGGTATTTATGAGGCTGCTGTTTCCATTCAGAATGATGAGACATTCCCTTTTTTCCTGGCTGCTAGTGCAATTGTTCACCTTTACCCACAGAAAAAAAATCCAACCCTGCACTTTACTGAATTGTGCTTGTTTTGCACAGCGAAATCCCCTTGTTATCTGTCCCTTGTTATGTCTTTAAAAGGTATGTGCAAAATGTTGATTGTGCAGATTTTACACATACTGAGTCCTTCTGTCTACCTAGAAATAACGTATGTCATCACACCTTTGCTGTCTGTGCAGACAAACCTCTGTTTTACGGAGCCTCTGTGGTGGGTGCTGTGGAAGAAATACCAGGACAGAAAAGTCATTCTGGAACAAGTTTTGCTTTTTGGCCTAAAAGCTTGTCCAGAATAGATGAAAACATGAATGGAGAAGCCCAGCAGGACTTGTGCCCACTCGGTTCAGAGAGGGCCAGAGCAGGAAGGTTTCTTTGCATCGCTCCCCTTGTTTAGCAAACACTTCTCCAGATACCAGCAGCACTGTTAATCTGGCAGGAGCACTTCTGTAAACCCCTTCAATCATTCTTTATAACCAGAGCAAGTTTCCATCAAAAATATTCTCTCAGAATAATGTTTGTTTTCAAAATACAGCTCTGTTTGTCCGGCTGCACCTTCTTCATCGACTGAAGCGAGATAAAAGGGCTTGGCTGAGTAACTCAGATCTCAAGGGAAGCAGCACATGGTCCAGGTTCGCAGTTGTCAGCCTTGTGCTTCCTCTGTTCAGAGAGTTCAGGGTGTGCTGCAAGGTGGAGACAGGTCTGTCCACAGGGGGGGAAGCTCCAGGTAGTAAAGAAATACCCAGTGTGTTTACTGGCAGCCAGAGGTAAGAGATTTGGGCTGGGACTAGTGGTGTGAAATGAATGTGTAGGGCAGGGGAACGGGATTTCTCGTCATCCCAGTTCAATTTCTGAACTGCAGTCACTCTGGGTCTCCTCTCAGGAGCATTTTTCTCTGTGTGTACCATTCAGTTTTGACAAAAAGGTATGTTTTGTTGCAGCTGCGTTTTGCCTGGAAAGCTTGGAGTAGCTCTGGAAAGTGTCTCTGTTATTTAACCAGACTGAAAAAGTAGGATGGTTTCATTCTGCAGATGGGAGCCCCTGTGATGTGCATGTTTGGTGCAAGCCAGCAATGTAATTTACAATTTTGTAATGTTGAAGGAAAAATTATTTTGCAAATTACACCCCTTAACCACATGCTGCATTCCTAAAAGTATCACTTGGAATATCTCAACATTTTCAAAATAGTTTTTGCTTAAGTAGAAATGCCACTAAGAAATGCAGAGTTCCTGAAGGAGTTTTAGTTTCAGTGAAATAATATTGTCTGATTTTAACCCATTCCGCTGTCCTGTTTCAAAACAAGAGGTATGTTAGGAAGGGATCTCTGTAGTTCTGCCCCTGATGTGGGCACCTGTGCCAGCATGAACATAAACCATGGGCTCAGGGTTGTGGTTAATCAGGTAAATGACAACAAACAAATCAACCAGAACTATGGGAAAATGCTTTTCTGTTTGGTTTGTCTGAGGTTATTTCCGTTTATTTATTTATTTATTTATCCATGCAATCTGCGTGATCCCTGGAGCTAAGCAAAGCAAATTGTGTACATGACTGCAGCCCTTCATGACTGCCTGCTCTCCTGCCTTAGCTCTCCTGGTGCCATGGAGGACACGTCCAGCCAGAAGTCCGGACCAAGCAAAGACACCCTGGGCTTCCCAGTGCCACAGGAGACTCCTGCCAATTTTATCCACGTCAAGTTGGAGGAGTATGAGCCCACAGACTTCAGCGCCAAGGAACTCATCCTAAAGAAAGCCAGAGAGGTCTGCACATGCAATCGTCAAACCATCATCACCTTCCTGTGCCGGCTGTTCCCAGTGCTGGACTGGCTCCCCCGCTACAACATCAAGACCCAGTTGCTTGGGGACGTCATATCTGGGCTCCTGGTGGGGATAGTCACCATCCCTCAGTCCGTCTCCTACTCCCTCTTAGCCAGCCAGGATCCCATCTATGGGATCTACACCAACTTCTTCTGCAACATCATCTATGTTGTCGTGGCCACTTCGCGGCACAACTGCGTGGGCTCCTTCGGGGTGCTGTGCCTGATGGTGGGGCAGAGTGTGAACCGGCACCTGCGGCTCGCGGGGTACGATGACGACAGCTCCAACAGCTCCCCACTGCCGGGCAACACCACCTCTGCCGGCAACGGGACGGGTGCCTGCGACAGGAGCTGCTACGCCATCACCGTGGCCCTCTCCTTAAGCTTTCTGGTTGGCCTTTACCAGGTACAAATGTTTGCTCTCTGTCCTTTCCCTGCTAGGAATTTCTCTGAGTTTAAGATCTCTAAGCTCCAGTCTTGGTTTGGACTTGTAAGTTGTGAGAAACATTTCCTGGTGTGACTAGACCCCAACATCCTTGACTCCCTGTGAATGTAGCGATTTTAAGAAGTGCAAACACGGCCGAGAGGGGGGTTTTGTTTCCCCCATGTGATAGCCCAGATCCTTGAATGTGTCTGAAACACCCTCATGATGAGACACAGCAAGGGAGAAGAGGAACTCTGAACCACCTTCCCACCACCCCAGTCGTGGAGCTGGGCAGCTTAGAGCAGATTTGGGTCTGACAAGAACCACCCTCAAAGACCCTGCCATGCTTGCTGGCAGTGTCCCCACTGCCTGCGATTAGCTGTCACTGAACAGCTCCAGGCTTTTTCACTTGGACAACTAAAATTTAGAGCATCACAGTGGTTTTATGCCACCGAGTCATACTCAGACCTGCTTTGGTGGGGCTGCTGCCTGGATTCTCAGTATTAACCATGTGCCTTTATTGCTTCTAAGCAGGCAGCAGCAGGGACCTTGTAGGCTTCTTTGTATGGCATCCCTATAGCCACAGACAGGTGTTAGAGGTAGGTCTCTTTAATTTTTCATACCCCAGATTAACTACTGAAGACAAAGTCCGTTGCCTCACAGTGAATGCTCATCAGACAGAGTAGCCAGAGCAGCCAGAGCTACTGAAGTGGAAGCAAACTGACCTCTTCCAGCCCTTCTCATCCATGCTAAAGGTATGGCTGTTTTGCTTTTCAGATCCTGCTGGGGGTTTTACAGCTGGGATTTGTGGCCGTCTACCTGTCAGAACCTCTCCTTGGTGGCTTTGTGACCGGCTCCAGCCTCACCATTATCACCTCCCAGATGAAGTATCTCCTGGGACTGAAAATCCCTCGTCACGAAGGGGTGGGGTCCTTTATCCTGACCTGGGTTGACCTTTTCAGATACATTGAGAACACCAACATCTGTGACCTGGTCACCAGCCTTGTTGCTTTGGCCATCATAGTTCCTGTCAAGGAGATCAATGACCGGTATAAGGAGAAGATGAAAGCCCCGTTCCCCATAGAGCTGCTGGTGGTCATTGTAGCCACAGTCATATCTCATTACTTCAACTTCGAAAAGCGATACAATTCTGCTGTTTGTGGGGATATCCCCACTGGTTTCAGGAAACCCACTCTACCAGATATAAGCCTGTTTTCCAGCCTGGCAGTTGATGCTCTGCCCATTGCTGTTATTGGCTTTGCCATGACTGTCTCCCTGGCAGAAATCTTTGGCAAAAAGCATGGCTACACTGTCTGTGCCAACCAGGAGATGATCGCCATTGGCATGTGCAACCTGATCCCTTCCTTCTTCTACTGCTTTGCCAGCTCTGCAGCGCTGACCAAGACTCTGCTGAAGGAGTCCACGGGGACCCAGACCCAGGTCTCTGGCCTGGTCACCTCCCTGGTGCTGCTGCTGGTGCTGCTGTGGATCTCCCCGCTCTTCTACTCGCTGCAGACCTCCATCCTGGGGGTGGTCACCATCGTCAACCTGAGGGGGGGCCTGAGGAAGTTCCGTGACACGCCCCAGATGTGGCGGCTCAGCAGGCTGGACACAGTGGTGTGGTGGGTGACCATGCTGTGCTCCACCCTGATCACCACAGAGATTGGGCTGCTCGTGGGCGTCTGTATCGCTCTGCTCTGCATCATCTTCCGCACGCAGAGACCCAGGGCCACGCTCCTGGGCAAGGTCAGCAACACAGAGATCTACGAGGATCAGTCCACTTACAAGCAGCTCAGCAGCATAGCCAACATCAAAATCTTCCGCTTCGAGTCATCCCTCTACTACGCAAACAAGGACTATTTCAAGACTGTTCTGTACCAGAGAACTGGCGTAAATCCTATTCTGCTGGCTGCTAAACACCAAAGGGTGGGGGCCCAGGCAAACACAGAGACAGGCAACAGCAAGAGCTTTTTGGGCACTGGGTTTGACTGCCTGAAACAGTCCAAGAAAAGGGCTGAGAAGCCTGCAGCAGATGCCTGTCCTCCCTCCATAGATATGCACACCTTAATCCTTGACTGCGGGGCAATGCAGTTCATAGATACTTCGGGTCTCTCTGTGCTAAAGGAGACACATCACGACTATAAGAAGATTGGTGTCCAGGTGCTCCTGGCCAACTGCAACCCCTCCATCCGCCACCGGCTCCGGGAGGGAGGCTGGGCTGGCGAGACAGGCAGCGAGGGTCAGCTGGCTTTCCACAGCATCCATGATGCAGTGCAGTTTGCTGAACGGTGGTACCATGTGCACCAGGAGGAAAGCAAGGAGAAACAGGATGCTCTCCTGGACCCTGAAGACCTGAACTTCCAGGTGTCTTTGTAGACCTGTGCGTGAGGAATGATTTCTAACGGGGAAGGGCTTGGTACGTGCTCGAGAGCAGTTTCAGTCAGAGCGCGCAGGAGAGACTGTGATGATCGTGCCAGCAGCGGCATGGGAGCAGAGGGATGGGGGGAGAGATTTGAGGAGAGATTGCCAACCGGTGAATCGTCCGGGGGGTGTTCGAGGGTCCGTCGCGCCAGTGGGAGCCCGGGCGGCGTTTGACGCGCTCCCGCCCTGCACCTGCCCCGCGGGGGCGCGGGGGGGCGCAAGTGAGACGCCGTGCGGGGCCGCTCCCGCAACCCCGGCGGGGTCCGGGAATCCCGGGCTGGTCTGGGGCGGGGGAGCAGACCTTAAAGGTCATCCCCTTCTAGCCCCCTGCCATGGGCAGGGACACCTTCCGCTAGACCAGGTTGCTCCCAGCCCCTTCCAACCTGGCCTTGAACACTTTCCAGGGATGGGGCAGCCACAGGGTCAAGACGGGACACTAAGGCAAAGGAAAGAGGAGCTGCAGGCAAGGTCGAGAGAGACATGGAGCTCCTGGAGCGGGTCCAGCGGACGCTGCGGAGATGATGAAGGGACTGGAGCATCTCTCTTACAAGAAAAGGCTGAGGAAGCTGGGCCTGTTCAGCCTCGAGAAGAGACACTGAGAGGGGACTTCATCACTGTCTGTCGGTATTCCATGGTTGAAATTACAGATTTTCTCCCCCCTCCCCCAAAAGGTACCAGAGATCACCAGCTGCTCTTCATAAACTGTAAATCAGGACACCTGTGCCACAGACTGCAAAAGCCACAGTTCTCCCAGTGCCTGGCAGTGTCTGTGCTACCTGCACTGCACATCTACATGTGTAGCTGGATCCTGCCTGCAGCTGGAGACCTGGAGCTGTCACTCCCAGTAGTAGGGCAGGGCTGTCCCACACCTCCAGCTCTTCCAGGTATGCAGCTGAGGACCCTCAGCTCCATATTGGACACAGGTTTCTGTCCTTTCTGCTAGGCTGGGACAGGGACAGGCAGCATCCTGCTGGCCCTGACGCTGCATCCCAGGAGTGAGTCCATGCTCTAAGCTCTGAAGGCTCCACAGCGTTGCCAAGTGCCAGAATAGCTTTTCTTCCACCTGTAAAAACACCTTCTATCTCAAATATTTCTATGTGATATTCCCCTGGCCTCATCCAAGCAATGCAGCACCTTCCTCTGAAGGGAACTGTAGCTTGGAAGCCCAGGGACAGGAGACTGTTGTAAATAAAGTGTATGGAAAAGGAATCCTATGTCTCTGCTCAGGAATATGTCTTCTTGTGCTCAAAAGACTATTTTGAATGGATTAAAGAGCATGGTGTGCCCAGCTGCTTGCAGGTCCTTGGGAAAAAGCTGTGTCAGGCAGAGCTGGATTGACTGAAGATCTCGGTGCAGACCTTAGATTGACAGGTGTACTCAGTGTGCTCTAGGTGTGGGTGCAGGTGGGGTGCAGCCCTCAAGAGCTGCAGTATCCCTCTCCAACAGTCCTCTCTGGCCATCACAGCATGAGGCAACTCCCCAGGGAGGTTACATTAGCTATGAGTAATGGGGCAGTTTTGTGGCTGAACAGCAAGTTAGTAAAGAAGTCTTGTTACCTGCAAGGATTATGACCATCCTTCCCCTTTGGAATAGCATTGCCATAATTTTCTTTATAAGACTCTTTATGGAGAAAATGAATTTGTTTTAGTTAGCCTTTAGATACATTTATGGTCTCAGTGGGGTCATAAAGCCACATCAGGAAATAAAATCAGTGCTGATAATTCCTGGGCACAGCCTGGTGCAGTTCAGAGCAGATGAGATTACGGTAAGAGCAGCAGATCCTGCAGCCCGCTGCAATGGGACACAGCTATTTTATGTGAGCAGTTCCTGCTCAGGGCTGGGAGAGCTGTGAAAATGCCAAAGAGATACATAGCAGTTTTTATGGAATACCTTCCCTTGGAAAGGAGAGCTGGGCTGACAATCTCCTTCCCTGTCCTTTGCAGCCCAGAGTATCTGGGGTCTTGCTGGTAGCCCTTGCCCTGTCTGCTTGCCCCTATCTCCCATCCCATCAACTGCAGCCTACAGTTCAAACATCCTGGGGACCCAGCATTCCTCCATTCCCCACAGATTGCCAAGGGAGCTCAAGGATAATTGCTATTTTTATATCAGTGAAGAGGCCCAGGGTTGTACACACAGAGGAGAAACAAGGAGGGACGAATAACACGGTCCCATGGTCAGTTTATAGTCACTGTTGTGGAAGATCAGGCTGGTTTCTCATCACCTGCAGCTCCTGGTGGAGGCAGATGTGACCAGGAAGGGCCAGTTCCCAGTGAGGAAAGGGCTCCTGGTGAGGACACAGGGCACTTGTGTGCCCCAGAACCCCACTGCAACAGCCCAAGTCCCCCTGTTTGCCAATGGGCCTCAATGTCTCAGGTGGGGACAGACCCCCCACATCTCCCACCTGAGGACCTGCCTCTGTGTCCCACTGGGAACAGGCTGCACTCTAGGCATCCTGCTTGCCTGTCCCTCCTAAAGCTTCACCAGGGGCCAAGGAAATGCCCTGCAGCTGAAAGTAAATGTTATTTCCCCCCTAGTAAGCAGCTCACCTGTTATTCTCCTTCTCTCTCTCCCCCACTGCCTTGCTGTGGATCTATAAATACTCCAGGAGTGTGATAAACAGAGGATTGCTGCTAAGGCTTTGTCAGCTGCACTTGGAGCTGACTGTGCAACTGTTAATTATGCCTCAGCAGCAGCTGGATAGGTTTAAATCCTTTTGATGCTTTTGAAATGTTTCCTCTGGGGAAGTTTAAGGAGTAAAGGTTGTGGCTGGTGCTGATTGCTTTCCCTTCTAGAAAGTGTTGGAGACACTGATTGCTGCATGGAGGGCTGTTCTCCTTGCTCCCAGTGCCTGTTCCTGGAAACACAAGCTGTATAATGGCAAGAAGTTGCTTCTGCAGATCTCTAACTGCAGTAAAGCAGTTACTGTGCTGCCAGCACATGCTTATCTACCCATGTATGCTTTCCCTAGCAGACAAAACTGAGCTGGAAAGAAAAAGCAGTGAGCTGCTGTGAGGTGATGGCACTGGATTTTCTGGGGTAAAAATAAAGATTTGGGCCAGCATTAATGCATCACTGGAGATAGCCTGATGATGGAGGAATCAGCAGGCAGTGGTTTGGGATAACCTCGTCCGGGTGGGGGTGAAGAGCTCCTGGGGAATTCAGCACAATCCCCCTTTTCCTCCAGCTGCCAGGGAACTTGCCAGGCTCATTGCACAGTCCAGGCTGGCTGCAGGTAGGGAGAGGGTGTCCTTGTACATCCCTGAGAAGGAAAGCCGTGCCATCACCCCACCACCCGCTCTGGTCCTCTGGGAACAGTCACATCACAACCTGGTTCCCATAGGGAAAATGATATCGCTCCAAAGGGAGAAGCTGTCAGCTCTCACAGAGGGAAGGAAAAAGACAAAGGACGGGGATGAAATTATCTGAAGAGGAAAATTACTCTGGGCAAAATTCTTGCAGTATCCAGGATCCTCACAAGTAGCAGTAGCTGCTGGTCTCTGTGATCTCCTACAAAATAGTGGAGTCAGCCCAGTGCCTGGGAAATCTTCCTGCAATTGCTGTTTTGCTATTGAACCAGCTCTACTCTTTGCCCTTTTTTCATCCTTGTCTGGATGGAGACGATTTGCTCCACTTCGTGTCTGATCATTTTCTGCCTTTTAATCAGAAAGTCTGTCAGGGACAGGAGGCAGATCAAAGCTCCTCCTTTTCACTGCAGACCAAGGGCCCTGTGCTGCCCAGCCAAGGCTCTTGTGCTACAAATCCTGCTGCCCCCAGGAACATCTGCTGCCCTTGGCATCTATGGCAAAATCCTGCAGTTTTGTCATGTTTCACAGTTTTAGGGCTCTTTGGTGGATAGCTGAACAGCCCTGGCTCTTGGGAATCACTAAAGTTCATGGAGAGAACTGTTTCATCTTTTTAAAAAAAAAAGTATATAGTCCACATAGTTACAGGAAAAAAGTTACAGGAAAGGAGTTTTTGAGTCTAAAGGCTGAAAAAACGAGAGTTCAAGAAGAAGAAAATGGTTCTTTTGTTTTCTTTCTTTAGTGACTGGGAAGTGTGTTTCAGCAGGTACAATTGTGGTTTTTATATAAAGTAGAGACAAGATTAAATGTATTGTAAAATATCTGCCAAGCTGAGATTCACAAGGCAGGCAGTGGATAACAGATACTAAAGTTCACTAAAGCAAAGGAGAAATAACAGTGGTGAATGCTGACAACTCAAAGTTGTTTCTATTTCAGACTATTCTTGCCAAGGAATCTGTCCATCACTTTTCTAAGTTAAATTACTTTATTATTTTTAAAGAAAAGAACATTTAATTGGATGTTTGAACTTCCAGTAAATGCTAGCCCTCTCTTCTGTCTCTATTTACTCTAAATGTGACAGCTGGCAGTATCATGCCTCCTGCCACCACTGCTCTGCCCTGTGAGCGAGTGGGCAGAGCGTGGGTGCCGGGCAGCTCGTGGGGACGGGGTCATGCGGGGACAGGGCAGCTCTGTTTGTGTCAAAAATAAACCAAAAGCCAAACCCAAGGCAGGTAGAGGTTGTGTGGATGTGCCAAGGGGAGCGTGGGCTCACCAGCCACTGGATGGCATCGTTGTTTCACATGGATCCGAGCTCTCGGGCTGCCCTGGCCCCTGCCCTGGAGCCGCTGCTGGAGGCTGGGCACCAGCTAGTTTTTGGGAGACTGTGGTTCCGCGGACGGTGATGTGACAGTTCATGGCCTGAGTGACACCGTGCATTGGCAGATCTGCTCCTGCAGGGCAGAGGGCACTGGAAGAGCGTGGTCTGTGCCATGCCCAGCTGTCCCTGGGGGTGCCACCTTGGAGATCAGCTGGACAGTGACACAGCCTGGGGTCCCCTTCAGTGGGGGTGACAGGGGTGACAGGGTTGCCACTTTCTTGTGTGCCCTCTGCCATCCTGACACAGACCACAGGGAGCTCACGCCACTGCAGAAGTCCCCCCCATGTGGTACCTTTGGAAGAGGGAGGAATTGAGACTTGGGAGCTGAGCAGCCATCAAAGGGGTTATTCCCGCTCATGGTCCATGCACAGGAAGGGAACGTCTCCATGGGGAAGAGTCAGCTCAGGCAGTGCAGAAGGAAGAGGCCAGCCGGTGGGAAGGTGCCTGCAGTGGCTGGGAATGTCCTTGCAGTGGGTGGGAAGGTGCCTGCAGCAGTAGTTGCAGCAGAGGATGCCAAACAGGTAACAGCTAAAGGAAGAGAGACCTACTCCTCTCAGTACATTGCAGAGGACAGAGGCACACAGCTCACACCTTCATGTGCAGATTGGGAGAAATTAATATTTGAAAAGATGTTAGACTGGAGGGTTGGTGATGCTTCCTTGGAGCGTGTAGGCAGCCCTGCTGCTAATGCTGCTTTTTAACTACCTGCACAAGCAACTCTTGCCTCTCCAACTAAGACTTACACCTGTTTATAGGCTCTTAGAGCTGTCAAGCTCCCCACATTGAGTGCAGATGAAAACAGGAGCATTTAGTACCTCTGTGTGTGTGCAAGCAGGGAAGGACCATTCCCACTTCTTTCCAACAAGGAGCAGAAAGCAGCAGCTGAAACAGGCCTGTGGCACGCTCCAGATATGCAAAACGGCACATCACACAGGAGAATTAATGCGGGAACCCCTTGCTGCCGATGCCAAAAATGTGTTCATAATGCGGCAAGAGCAATTAATGGAAGAACAATGAATTGAGGCAGCAGTGCCCTCTCTGGCTGAGGGATTTGTTTAACTACACATCACTGGAGGCTTGGAGGGTGTCCCAGGGATGCCTATGCTTGCCTGACCCTAAATGCCTGACTCCCTCTTAACCTTTTCCTTAGATATCCACTAGTAGCCATTAGAGAGATAAGATATGGGATTAGACAGACCACTTTTATTCCCCAAGCACTACAATAACTGGGCTGACTCCTGTTGGGTTGCCTCAGGCTCCTGTGGCCAGACCACAGGCAGTCAATTCTTTCTTTTCTTCTAATTTTTCCTGGGTTTTTTCCCCCTAGAAGCCTTATTTGTGCGAATAGCTGTGTGTGGCCTCGAAGAGGAAGCCCAGCAGCTGGTAAAAGGTGATTTCCTCTTGCTGAGCCCTCCCACCCCTGTGCCCAGCCTGCCCTTCTGTGCCTGTTATTTAGTTATAAATATCAGCCGAGTTTGGGAAGCTGCAGAATGAATTTTCCTTCAAGGCTTTGCACATGTTGCGATGCATTTTGCCAAAACCAGCATGGAAACTGTAGAAAGGAGATGTGAAAGTGGCTGAAGGTTAAACAGGGCACAACAACTGAATTAAATTTGTGTGGAGAATTTGTGGTATTCATTTCTCGGAAGGAAAAATGCTTAGTTGTCTTCTGCATTTATTAGACCCCAGGCTAGTTCTGGGAATCCCAGCTGTGCCTTTCAGTCCCAGCCATGGAGAAGGACAAGCCATGTGTCTGTCTTGTCAAAGCCCAGCCCAAACATGGGGGTATCACAGCTCTGAGCTTAACTAACTCAACTTTTGTTCTGCTGAGCTGCTGCAGGTCATTGAGTGTCATCCTGGAAACATAAAGGCAATGTTTGAAAGCAGCATTTTTCGGAAGTGCCAGCCCAAACACCGGATGCTGGAGCACAGGAAGCCCAGGGGGCGCAGGCACTTACTGCCCTTGGGCATGGGTTGGTTGTATCTGTTGGCTGTGTGCCTATTGAGCATGAGATTGCCAGAAAGGGTTTGCAAACCACTTGCAGGCTCCAGTCTGTTCCCATCTCCATGAACAGCTCTAAATACAGAATCTCCTTGTTTTTCCTTTTGTACTCTAAGATTTTTTGATGGGGAATTAATGGTCAGAAATAAAGTTGCTCCACTAAGCAGGTACTGCTTAGGAACTTTGGAACTCAGGAAATCAGTTTTGCATCTCCAAGAAGGGCCTCAGTTTCCCTTCTTGAGTAGCCAAGGGCATCCCAGGGTCCCACTTTCTCCACTAGGACCAACCTCCACTTGCTAAATGGCCTTGGCTCCAGCGGGCTCCTGTCTCATGCTGACCTGAGCTGACCTGGCTGTGTGGCTGAGGCTGTGCAGTGCCCCAAACACCACTGCCACTGCTCACACAGCTCCAGCAGCCCCAGGGAACTCCAGGGGAAAGCCACAGTGTCAGCCTGTGGTTTTGATCATGGAGCAAAGCGTGAAGGCTCCCCAAAGGCCAAGAAGCAGGACAGAAGAAGTCACTCTCCATGTTTATTTTTGTTTGTATTTTAGTAGTGGTACTGCTCACAAGTGGAATCGTCTATGTGCTGCCATGGAAACAGCAGCTTTGGTCCCCAGCATGGTTTGCAGCCATGTACAAGGAACAATGGTTGGTCTGTTTGTGTAAAATCATCTGGGGTGGTGCCAGGTGGCTGAGGAAAAGCCACGCTCAGACAGGACGGGATGTGCTTGTCACATTGAATGATGGGACACACAAGTGCCTGCAGGCAGGAGTGGGGATGTTCTGTTTGGAGACGTGCAAAACCAGTGGGAATGCAATGAGTATGAATGTTTGATTCCCAGGGGCTGCAGCACTTTGCCTGGGATGCTCACTGGCATTCGCACCGCTGGCTTTTTGATTCATGGGAAGATGGAGCTCTCCTTGCAGGAGGATATTGTCCTTCCTCTGCTAGGAACAGGTGAGGGTAGACTTGTGTCCAGTTCTGGGCTCCCTAGTGTAAGAGAGACATGGAGCTCTTGGAGCGGGTCCAGTGGAGGCTGTGGAAATGATGAAGGGCCTGGAGCATCTCCCTGACGAGGAAAGGCTGAGGGAGCTGGGGCTGTTCAGCCCCAAGAGGAGACACTGAGAGGGGACCTGAACAATGTCTGTCAGTGTCTGCAGGGAGGGGCAGAGGATGGACCAGGTTCTGCTCAGGGGTGCCCAGCAATGGGACAAGAGGCAACGGGCAGGAACTGATGCCCAGGAAGTTCCATCTGAACATGAGGAAGAACTTCTTTCCTGTGCAGTGACCAAGCACTGGAACAGATTGTCCAGAGAGGGTGTGGAGTCTCTCTCACAGGGGATATTCCAGAACCACCAGTCCTGTGCCATGTGCTCTGGGATGGCCCTGCTTGAGCAGATGGGTGGGACCAGATGAGACTCTGTGGTCCCTTCTCCAACCTGATCCATTTTGTGACCTGCCAGCTGCCAGCAGAAGCCAACACTACTGTCCACCCTTTAGAGACCCTTCAGCACCATCTGGGCAGATATGGGTTTCTTCATCCTTGGGGTCTGCCTGAAAGGCCCACACAGGCAGTGTAGAGGCTCAGGACTTTGCCTGAAGAGTCCACGGAGAAGCTGATTTCTCCTTGTTGGCAGAAAAGGCAGTTCAAACAGCCTCCTAACACGTGTGCATTGAACCTGCTGAGCTGAGCTTGTATACCCATAGGCTTTCTCCCAACACTTGCCCAGGCAAGCACAGCCCTGTCTGAGCCCTGTCCAAGTCCTGTCTGGCAGGGCTGACAGTCATTCACTTGAGCAAATTTGGGAAACTCCTTAATTTCTGATTGTCCCCCTATTTTCAGCTCATTTTCATCTGAGATCCCCATGATTACACTTTATATGTATGAACATTCAGGAGAAAGGATTTTGAAGCTCCTGAGCTCAGAAGAGAAGACACTTTCTGGGAGAGTTTGCAAGGGTTAACCGGATTGCAAACACCTCATTCAGCCAAGCAAAGAAGAGAAAAATTACTTGCCTTTAATCTACTTTGTCTTCAGAAATATTTCATAAAAGAGGGGAAAATAAATTCAGGGGGGCTTGTGGGCATCCTGAGAGCAGAAAAAGAGGTAAAATTAATCCTATCAATAATCCATGATGAATGATTCACTCAGCTTTCTTATTCAGAGTTGCATATATTTATCCTTATTCACGCGGAGATGCAGAACTCATGGAATTACATACAGGCTCATATGCATATAAATGAGGAAGCCCAGCGAGGGCTCCACATCCCAGCAATTCATCCATGTGCTCTGTGGGGGTGAGGAAGGGAAGGGGCCTGTGTTGCCCTCCCTCCTGGCAAGGAACACTAGCAGGGAGAAGGGTTCCAAAGCCAGCCTGTCCCAGTGTCCGATGTGATCCTTGCTGCCTGTGGGAGAGCTGACACCGATGTCCCCAGCTCTCAGCTGCCACCATGCAGCTCCCCTGTGCTGAGGCTTCACTTCCTTTTGCCAGTTTTTAGTGGAATCTTGTCTCTGGTTTCAGTGGCGTGGTCCCAGCCTCCTGGCAGCAGCAGCAAATGTCTCCTGCAGTGCAGAAGGGCAAACCCCCGCTGGCCCCTCTCAGCACTGGGGACATGGCAGGAGGCAGGAGATGGATTTCTACTCACTAGGCAAGTCTTTTTCTTCTAAAACTCTTTTGCAGGAGAAAAGAACCAAGTGGGAAATTTTCATTAGAAATAGGACTTTTAAAAAGAAAATTATGCTGTTCTGTCACATTTCTGTGGCCTACAGAGAGAGGATTGAAATGGCCTCTCCCAGGAGGAGTCTCATCCTTAAATTTCTGATGGATTGTTTAGTAGTTTCCAGCTCATGGACTGTAAATGTGTAATTTGCCTCCAGCTCTAACTCTCCAGCTGTGCTGTTATGGTTGCCCCTTTCTTTGGTCCCATCTTTGGTCCCAAGATAATAAATATCTCGAAGGTTCACTCTGAGAGGGTGTTTCAATGCCTGCAAAATAATTTTGTGACCCTCAGATGAAACTTGAACTATGTCAGTATTATGAACAGTGAGAGTTAGTTACACTGTTGAAATTGAATGCAAATATTCTCCTTTAAAGTTAAAAGTCAGACCTGCCTTAAACTGGATTTGAGATTCGTGTATCCAGGTAGCGTTGTAAATAAAATATGTTGAATAGATCAAAGGGCTCTGCAAATAGTGATATTTCATACCATAGGTGTCAGAGTTTGATTATTTAAAGGCCTGCCTGTTTCAGTATTATCAGTGTGACCCTCTTTTTGATTGCTTCAGATTTGACCTGCTTCTCACCTTTGCTCAGCTGAGCACTTTCACCAGGAGTCTGGGAACCTGGATTCATGGCACTGCTGTGGCATCCAGGGTGCTCCCTTGACCAAATAATGAATAATGTGAAGAAAGGAGCTGGTGACAACAGAGAGACATCAACTCGGCTGATGCTGTAAATCAGATGCAGACCAGAATTTTCCTCCTCCCTCACCTCTTCACCACGATTTCCGTTGCAAAATGGACTGGGATCCAAACTACTGGGAAATCCCAGGTGTTCAGTGCTGCATCCAGCTTAGCTCTGGGTACCAATAGGTGCCGTGGCCCAGGCAGAGTGCCTGTTTCAGGGGCAACTCTCTGAGTGAGAGCGGGTAAGCTTGCATTTAAAATGCAATAGAAAGAAAGAAGTCCTTTCCCCACGGAGTGGGAGGGCTGCGTGATCTAACGGTGGGTATAACCCTACAAAACTTAATTTATTCAAGCTCTTTTCTTAATAAAATCCATCCCACGCAGCTGGGCAAAGGAGACCATGCCGTGTTCAAAGGGAACACACCGTGCACACCAAAAAGCTTCTCTGTTAAGTTGGTTTTATCTCCCTCTCAGTGCCTGAAAGCACAGCCAGTGATCTAAAGCAGCAACGGAGTTACACCCGCAGAAGTGAAAGCAGCAAATTCCACTGCAGAGTGACTGTGATTCAGTCCTGATGAATCACTCAGCCACCTTTTTTCTCAACTAGATCTTTGGATTTATCATTGTTACAGATGGAAAAAAAGGAAGGGGGGGGGAGGGAAACAGAGAAGAAAACCCCAACTGCTTTATCTCCCTCTCTAACACTTTCTAATTTTCCTTTTTAAAAATTTAATTACTTTTTTTAGGCATCCCATTCAGGTTGAATAAACCTTTGATAACCCTGGAGTGGAATCTGCATTAAAGGCAGTGGGGATGAAATATGACCAAAAGTGATGACAGCATTGGGGTTCAGCATGACCCATTCTCAGGTTCAGAACACCCAACAGTGGAAAGGCCTGGAACTCTGCCTCCTACATGCTCCAAAATCCCTTCCCTACTTCATGGTTTGCACCTGTTAAAGCAAAGAGAGTGCCTGGATCCTGAGGCCAGGACTGCAGAGGTGCAGTGCCAGGCAACCTCGCTGTGCTCAGGCGGTGCCAAGTCTTGGGGATCTTTATGCAAGGGGCTCCCTTTTGTTCCAGCTTCTCCCTTGGCTCTCGATCCACCCAGACCATGCTGCAGGCAGCAAAAACACTCTGCTGCTCTAGGTTTTGCCTGGATGGAGAGATGGCTCTGTTTACATCTTGTACTCGTGGTGTAGAATATTGGCAATACAGACACCTCAAAGGGTCAGGAGGGGAGGAACTGGGTGGGACCTGGTGCTGGTGCAATGGGTGGGCACAGGCTGGGATTTGTGCCCTGTCCTCCAGCAGGACATGGCCAAATCCCTGCTAGCACAGTGTGGTTTACCCGTGGCACTGGGGAGGTGAGTGCCTAAGATGTCAAGACTCTCCTCCAACTGCAAGTTTGGAATCTGCCTCCTGGCATTCAGATTGCAACGTGCATTTCTCCAAGACTGCTGTGAGCACAGCAAAGCCGGGCCAGGAGGTCACTGCAGTGCCAGCAGGAAGGGGATGCTCAGTTCTCTTTTCCATCACTCTCTAACTTGATGCATGCTAGGTGAGCAGCTTTAATCCTGACCCACAGTGTTGCTGGCCCTCAATCCAGTGAAGCATTTGAAAACCTGACAGGAAAACACATTTTGACTGTTTGACTTCAGCTCACTCGCTCATGCAAACTGCAGGATGTGCTTGGCTTAGGGCTCCACACTCTGATGTTTCCCCTTTTGTGCCATCAGGCTCATTAGTAGCTGCTGCTGGAGATCCTGGGAAGAACACCTGGGAAGGCAGCTGAGTGGCTGCTCTGAGGACTCAAATCTTTTCAGGAAGAGCTACAACTGCTTGCTCCATGAAGAGACATCAAGCCACCTATGTATAAATTCAGCATTAAAGCTAGAGGGTATACTAATGAGTAGATACTAATAGTGTCTACTATTAGTAGATACCAATAATGTCCAGAAAGTTCACAGGAGGAGAAAATACAGGCAAAACACAATTGTTTCAGGAATCCTTTAACTGCCAGTTTTAGAATGACCCATCTCAGCTCCACCCAGACCAGCTTCATCCCCTTT
The DNA here is from genome assembly GCA_013396775.1 of Cephalopterus ornatus. Taxonomy (NCBI): domain Eukaryota; kingdom Metazoa; phylum Chordata; class Aves; order Passeriformes; family Cotingidae; genus Cephalopterus; species Cephalopterus ornatus. The sequence continues at coordinate 1,315,310 of VZRE01013809.1, read as the reverse complement.
GTCCTCTGTTGTGCAAGTCTTAGAAATTCCAAACTATGGCAAGGTGTTTCTTCATGGATTTGATATGTTTTACTTTTCTTAATGTTATTCTTTCTCTGCCTTTCAGTTACTATAGTGATGGACAAACATATGAGCAAACACGAGGCCTGGCAGCCTGGGAGGGTGTGTTTGCCTGCAATGGCTGAAAATACCACCAATTTTTTGATAAATCCGCTGAAAAATCTTTGCCCAAACCCCTCACATCTTCGAAAAATGGGTCCTATCAAACAAGTCGATAATGTGTCTAATATACTTTGTTTTTTGAAACTTGATAAACTTGGTGTATTTTGTCAGCAAGCAACATATATTGCAGTCCTCTGGGTACTCTCATTTCTCCTCCACCTACGCAGCATTGGAGATATCCCTTTTCCAGGTGCAAGGACCTTGGTTGTGGTTAAAGGGGATGGAACGAATAGCTGCAAACCAAATTACTTCTCTTGTGTGTAATCTGGATGATGCTATTCCAATGCAGTTCTGCTCTGACAAGTCCCAGCCCGAAGATCTTGCAGTGACATCCCTCAGAGTGACCCCCAAAGCCCAAGAGGTGTTGTATGAGTGCATAAATCTGCCTGAATCCATGCCATGGAACTCACTCAACACACTCAGCCTCTTGGGAGTCAAATCTGCCCACATTTGCAGCCAGAAGCTATATCAGGATGGAGAGGCCAAGCTGAAGAGTTTTACCCTGTGAGTTGGGTTTCAGTTTGTGAGTTACCCATCTCCACAATGGCTTTTGGGCACAGCATGGAGCCCAAATAGTGACAGAGAGGGAGGGAGGACCCAAGTCTCACAGAGGCCTGGAGGTACTGGTGATTGAGAGAATCCAGAAAGACCCTGGAGCTGGAGCTGACGCTGAGTGCTGGGGGTTGGAAAAATATCCTTGCACTTCCAAAAGCAGGGCTGGTCAGAAACCCTCTCTGCAGCTGTGAGTACCAAGCATCATGTTTATGTGAGATGTTCACAGGAACTTTCCAAAGGAGAAACGGCACAAAGGCACTGTAGCTTGACACCCCAGACTCCCGAAATGCAGCTCTAGAAGTAAAAGGTGAGCATACCTGGAGATGGAGCTGCTCAGATCCCTCATTTATGCTGTCTAATATTGCAGTGGGTATTTACAAAATCTAGATAATGAGCTAGTTGCAGTGTCTTCCTCTGCCAAGACTGAGGTTTGTTAGGGGTCTCAGGGCCAGATTTCAGCTGCCAAAGCTCTAATAATGTCAAAAAGTGGCTGGGCTGACACTGCAAGTGAAAAAGTACTTGCAATATGTTTGGAAATATTGCCAATGTGTTGGGTTTGTTGTTTGTTTTGGTTTGGTTTTAGAAATACATTGAAAGAACTTTGCCAAAAACCCCTTAGGTCTTTAAAAATTGGTCCTATCAAACAAGTTGATAATAAGATGGGCTTGCTCCGCTTCCCTTCTGCACACGAGCAAAACCACAGATCCCTGAAGTTGCTTAGAAAGCGGGAGAGTAAACCATCAGTATTTGCCGGGGTTAAGGGAGATGTGCCCTACCTACAGCGCTCATATGAAACCTGGGGGACACGGGCCGGGAGCGGAGCGAAGGGATTCGGCTGCCGGGAGGACGGACCCGACTTTCCCCAGGCGGGGCGGGGAGGGGGCCGGGCATCCCCCTCCCTCCGCGCGGGGCGGGCCGGGGGCGGGCGCTGCCCGCGGCCGCGGAACGCCGGGGCGGGAGAGCGGGCCCGCACCTGGCCAAGGAACCGCCAGAGCCCCGCACCTGGGCAGGACTCACCTGAGCTCCGCAGCTGGGCAAGGAACCGCCACAGCCCCGCACCTGGGCAGGATTCACCGCAGCCCCGCACCCGGACAGGATTCACCTCGGCTCCGCACCCGGGCAGGGACCATCACAGCCCCGCACCGGGGCAGGACCCGGCGCAGCCCCGCGGGCGGCCAGCGCGGAGCCGCCGTCCTGCCCCGCCGCCGCGATGAGGAGCCGCGCCGGGGGAACCGCGTCGGGCGCTGCGGGGCTCTGGCCCGGCCATGGTAAGGAGGAGGGGGAGCAGGCGGTGGTAAGGGGCACAGCGGGGGCTCCGCTGAGATCGGTGACAGACTCGACCGGGCTCCGCTCCGGTGTCGGTTCGCCGTCCGTGTGTGCCCGTGGGCATCGCCCCGGGGCTGCGCGGGGGGCGCGGGTGCGGCTGTAGTGCCCGGCATCCCGCGGGTGCGGGCGTGCGGCGGAGCCGGAGCCTGTGGGTGCCCTTGGAGGCAGCCGGAGGGAAGGTTGGTGCGGGTGTGATGTACAGACAGGTACAGGTGAAGCGGTTTTGTGCGGGTGTGAGCGGGCAGCATCTGCGACCGTCGGCCCCGGCGCCGCTGGGCTGTGCGACTCGGCAAAGTGCTGGAATGATCAGTACTGACCGGCAGGAAGGAGAGAAATATGATTGCGGCTGGGAGAGAGCAACAGCCCGGTGGCACGGGGAAAGTCACCGGGCGGAGAGGCTTGTCGGGCTCTGCAGGAGTAGGAAACTTTGCTTAAGTGAGGATGAACGGCTGTGCCTGGAAGTGTTCAAAAAACCACGCAGATGTGCCACCTGGGGACGTGGTTAGTGGTGGCCTTGGCAGTGCTGGGGGAATGGTTGGACTCGATGATCTTCGAGGTCTTTTCCAACCTTAGCAATTCTATGATGCAGGAAGGTGTTTTCCAGGACTGGAGCTATAGGGATTCAGGCAGCTCTGCGCTCTAACAGTTGTGTCCCAGGGTCCATAGTGCAAAGCCTTCTGGTCATATCTGAGCTCTCCAAGCTCTGTATCCATTCCAAGCTCGCTGAGGTCAAGCATTTTGTTGCTGTTGAACCTTGCTCAGACTTACTCCAAAGCTGAGGGAAGTTTGCAGGAGTCCAGCTCATGTCTATGTGCTTTGATTCAGATGCTGGGAGTGGAGCCAGTTTGTGGATCCGACGCCAGGAGAGACAGAGCTGTGTCTGTGAGTGAGAAAGTAGTGTCACTTCCTCAAACTCCCGAGGCATCTTTCCTTGCTCCAAAACAAACTTCACCCTTGGAAACTTGATAGGAGGGTGAGTAATTAAACCATTACACAGCTGCAAGTTTCTGCTGCTTCAGGGAGGCAAGGAAGGAGTCGGGTCCTGGTTTGCCAGGTTTAAGCTCCTAGACAGTGGTGTTAGTTGGCCCAGACTGTGCTTTGATGTGTGTGATGTCATTATGACTTCATTTCTTCTTAAAAATAAAATACTTTTCTTCTAATGGGAATATTTCCCTGTGTTTCTTGAAGGAGAACGATTTTCTCTGACCCATGTTACTGCAGTTGACTGTTTTCACTTGGCAATGGCAAGGTGGAGTTTTTTAGGAGATTACTTGGATTTTGTCATTGTAGCAGTGGATGATGGATGGCCTGGCTGAGGTCAGTCTCTGAGGAATATAGCTCGAGCTGTGCAGTAGCACTATTTCGGGGAAGAGCAGTAGTGCAGGAGCCATAGGTTCATCCACCCCTGCTCCCAGGCAACAGGGACCCAGGGACTCGGCTCCCTGTGTCGTTCCCACCAGGAAGGGGGACTGCTGCAATGGACAAGGAGCAGCAGCAGAATTCCTCTCCTCTGAAGAGATCTTCACTGCTGCTTCTTTCCCCTCCCAGCCTGACCTTGGCACTGTCACTACTGTCCAATAATACCGTTGAAAAACAAACATATGAGTCAACCTGTGTGCTTGCTTAAATACTACGTACTTATACACCAAGGTATGTTTAACTTATTTCCTTAAACAGGCTCTGACTGGAGATAGACAAATACTTTAGTTTCTCCGGGACTTTGTAAACACTGATTTAAAAGTGAGAGGAGCAAGTGCTCTGACTGTGCTTCTTGGCTCATTAAAACCTTCTAGGAAGTCTCCAAATCATACATGCAGCTCCTCTGCGCCAACTGTGTTCCTGCGAGTACCATCAGTGGTTCTCCTCCACCTCCTCCTCCCAATCCTCTGGAGCCAGCTGGCATATCTTGAGTTTTCCAAGTTTGCTCCCCTTTTCCAGGTATTTCCTGGAGATAGGCAGGACAAAGAACAAGTGCCTGACAGCGTGAGTTCTAAGCCCTTTGGGTGACAACTGTCTAGACCTGGTGGAAGGGGGTTGCCAGGTGAATGCAGGGGAGATACAGCTTGATAAGGGACAGAGGGGGCAGGAGGCTGTGTTATGAGCAGGACTGAAGAGGAGGAGATGGGAATTCCCCACCTCTCCTACAAGGACACCTCAGGTCTGTCCTGTTTTCCACACTCCTCTGCTCCTGGAGACAGCAAGACACAGTGCCTGCGGGGATGTGGAGGACAAGGCGAGGACCACAGTGTACTTTGTGGGGACTGACTGGGCTTCCTACTGTCTCCCACACTGCAGAAGCAGCAAACGAAGGGTATGGAATGTGTGCCAAGAAGGTGCGAGGAGGCAACATATTGCCTTGCACATCCAACTGTCACACTACACAATATGGAAATACTCCTCTTGAGTTTGTGTTTGAAACCACAGCTGTCATTTGAGGGAAAAGCAGGAAAGTGCCATCCTTCCAACACTTGCTGTCGTGCAGGAACAGAGAGGCAGAGTAGGGTTTAGGGTTGCCCCATGCTTGGCTTGGTTCACAGAGGCACAAGTAATCTGAGTCATTTCACTGAGGAACCATGCCAGTTTCAGCTGCCTGGGGATTTAGCACAAGGGCAAAAAGTTGTGTCAGAGAAGGTTCAAGTTGGACATCAGAAGGAATTCCTTCACTGAAGAGGTTGTCAAGTATTGGAAGGGGCTGACCAGGGAGGTAGTGGAGTTACCATCCCTGGAGGTGTTCAAGGAACGACTGGAGATGGCACTCAGTGCTCTAGGCTGGTTGACAAGGTTGGACTCGATTATCTTGGAGGTCTCTCCCAACCTAAACGATTCTGTGATTCGTTGATTCTATGACTGCAGTGTATGCTGGTATAAATAGTGAGAACTGTGTTGCTGAACATCTGGGGTGATGGTGTGCCAAGTCGATAGAGCTCCTGTGTCAGGGCATGATGATCACTAAGCTCCTGAGGGTTAAAGAAAGTCTTGCCTCATTAATTATCCACTTAGGGCTTCCCTACCCCATTTGCTGAAAAAGACGGTAGTGAATGTCAAGTTGGAGACCGTCCTCTGTTCTAATGTTGTCATTCCTGTGCTTGATTCCTCACATAGCCCCTCAAAACCAATTTCCAAATCTAAAAAGACCCATACAGCAAATTAAATGGTACTGATGTTTCTTTGTAGGCCTAGTTGGTTGCTCTAGGAAGCCAAGTTTGTTTTACACTGACTGTAAGGATGCTGAGGAGCAGGGACACCTTTTCTACTTGCCCTGCACTGACCCCTAAAATTTTCACCCTCTGCCAGTGATGGTGACTGCTACCTTCAGGCCTGAACTTCTGGTCTGCACTTGCCCTCAGCTGTTGTAATATCTCATTCCTGCGCTGATGTAGGGGAAAAAAAAAACATTGCATTGTTTCTTGCTATGAATGAATGAGCTCTAGGGTGGGAAAGCAGGGCAGTTCCTTCAGGTCTCCAGAGGACGGAATGCCAGCATATTTTCTGCTCCTGCCTCCTGTGTGTGTGTAGGAATAAAGACATAGGAAAGGTAAAATGCACATTTAGCTTAGGGGCAGCTGTGCGTGTGGGCATGTGTGGCCATGGGTATTTGTCTGGGCAGGTGGTATTTAGTTGTGAAGAGCCTCGTTGTGGAGTTTATGGACAAGAGAGGGACAGTGCTTTGTGGCTTTTGCATTTAACCTCCTCGTACTTCTGTTTCCTGGGATTCCCTGCTCTCCTCGCTGCATTTTTTTGTGGGCTGCCTTTATTCTGAGGGAGCTGGTGGTTGTCACCTTTCCCTCAGCTGGGGCAGAGCATGGATTACCTCCCACTGGAGTCTTGATGATGAGGTCAGGAGATGGGAGAGGGATAAGCCAGATGCTTGTTCTCTCAGCTAACATGAAACCAAAACCAGTATTTTCAAAGCAGCTGACTTTAATCTGGTCTTGTTGTATAATTCCATTTATTAGAACAAATAATCTAATTCGGGTCCCCCTCAACCCTGATGCGTTCGAGTGGCTGCAGACACAGGGGTTACAGGGAGAGACACAGCCAGCAGTGCACAGGGGAAAACAAATTACTCTGTAAGAAGGCAAATGGAACTTCGGCAATTTTATGTGATTAGGGAAACAATTAGAGAAAATAGCTGGAGGTGCATTTGCCCAGTAGATTCATGTGCTGGTGGAGATGGGTGCTGTGGTGGTAGTTGCTCTCCAGGGTGAGAGTCATGCCTGAGCACAGGGCGCGGTGGTGTCATGGTGCAGCAAAAGCTCAGCAGAGTCCTGTCACCAGACTGGGATGGGGAGATAAGGGTGAAAAGCTGCTTTCTCCCAACACCATGCACAGGGGATGCTGAGGCATTTTTCCCATGTCCTGGTGCAGACAGGAGGGTTTGCTTATTCACAGATGGGTTTTACGGAGCCATGACTTGGTATTGTCTAATGCAGCAGAGGTTGAGTCTGGACCTGTTGCACAAAGTTGATCAGGGAGATCATTTTCCTCTGGGTTCTCCCCTTTGTTGCCAAGATGCCTGGATCTGTATTTCTCAGATCTGAGGCAGCAGTTCAGAGCCTTCAGTGTATCTCATCGCCACCTACTCCACCTTGCCCTCATCCCTTCCATCTGTAAAGGTTCTCACCCCCACAGCATTGTTTGAAGTCAGTGAGTTTGCGTAGGCTCAATGCCTCTGACAATCAGGCCTGCATGGTCCCCCTCAAACATGCACCCACTCCCACTGCACCCCACGCTCCCGCTGCCTCCCTCCCTAACTCGGATCCTGCCTTGCGGTCCTGGCTGGGTGAGAGCCGAGTTCCACCACACGCTGTGGAGTTGAAGCTGTGTTGGTGGCTCTGTTCAGCAGCGGCTGTGACTCAATTTACAGCACAGGCACAGGGCTGCTGCTGAGGACAGCACAGGAGCAGGGTCAGGGCTCTGTCCCAGCCCAGGGCCAGTGTGGGGTGAGGGCAGGACACCCACTCATCCGTCTGCTTGGAATCATGTTGCTGTGAGGCTCGTTATTTGCTTTGACTTCCCCCTCCGCCTTTGGTTTGAGATGGCACAGGCAAGTTCTGCCCTTATTATAGTTCCCATGGAGACAGATTGGATGCTGTACATTAAAGGGGGGTGAGGCACAGTCAGTTCTTGCCTGGGCCAGCAGCTCCCCCCATTCATCTGCGCGGCATCTTTCCCAGTGGGAACCCAGGCGCAGGTCCCTTTGTCTTCTGAAACAAAACCCTAAGCCACGTCTCTCCTCTCTTTGTGTGTGGAGCGTCTGACTTTGGCTGCTGTTGGACTCTGGGGACACCTGTGCTGTGGATAGTCCTGCCTGAGGGTTTCCACCTTCATGCTTGAAAGACCTCCAAATGAGTAATATTTTTCATTTTCCCGTTCAGCATCTGAGCAGCCACTCTCAGAGCATCCAGGAAAACTTGCAATACCATCTTCAAATGCAGAAGGGTTAGTTTGGACTTATGAATCCATCTATTTTATGGTGTGCCGTGGCTGCTTTAACATGAAGAAGGTCACAGGTACCACCATTAAAGCCCTTCTCAGAGGTCTCCCTGAGAGGACTTGAAGGACGTGGCTGAACATTTGGATCCAGGAAATGAACTCGTCCATGCATGAATCCTCCTCAGTGGAGAAGGTGTTGAGGTGTCCCGACTCTTGTGTGGCACCTCAGCTGAACAGGAGTGTCTATGGCTGGCACCTGGTAGTGAAGTGATTGGCAAGGTGAGATCCAGTCTGGTTTCATATGGACCAGAAAAATCTGAGGAGAATGTTTGTGGCGATCTGCCTCTTTTATAGCGGCCATGACTGCTTTAACATCAGCGAAGTCAAAGCTGCCACCACTAAAGCTCTTCTCAAGGTCTGTCTGAGAGACCTGGGAGGCTGCAGCTGATTTTATATGAGCCAAAGCAGTGGAACATTCTTCCTTTTCATGGACCCTTCATGGGCTTGTTACAAAAACATGTTTGTCCCTAACAGGAAAACCTGCCAAGCAAAATTTTTATCATTCAGCAGAGAAAGGAAAAAAGAAATAAAACAGAAACCCAAAACCAGTCAACACTGTCCCCAGAAAAATAAGGAAGGGTTGTAGCAATGAATATAAATTAGGAGTTGGAACGTGTAGGTGTCTGATAAGGGAGGCTAAAGGAATCAGTGAAATAGTAATGAGCAGAAGGGTTAAGGATGAAGGGAAAGCATCTTCCAAGAACATTAAGGATCAACAGAACGTTATATTCAGAGTAACTGCTTTGCTGGGTTCAAATGGTAGAGTCATAACAGGAAAAGACAGAATTAGACTCCACTCCAGCATAAAGGTTATTTTCCAAATCTCCCTGGCAAGAAGTACCATCTGCCATTGCTATCACCAAACTTCCAGGTGAGAAAAAGTACTGGCCATGTATTCAAGGGACAAAATTGTCATTATTAGAATACCTTGATCTTAACCTAGTGCTGTTTTACTCAGTGCACTTTACTGAAGGCAGCAATGTCATTATTTCATCCTTTTAGAAATGGTGCTGAGAGAAAAGGGGATTTATCTAAATCAGAGTCTGTGATAGGACCAGGTATAACCCCTGTTCTGCAGAGCTCCAGCTGCTTGTGTGTGCTTTAACCGTGTCCATGGCACAGGTCATGTGCCCTGTGTTACTGTGGCACTGATTTATGCCAGTGAAAGGAGACTCATGGAAAAACAGATTCCACAGTTGAAAATCTAGTCCACCCTGAAGCTGATGTTAATATTATCACTTATTTAATCGGTGTATTTTTAAAGCCAGAAAAGGGCTCCTCTGATTGTCTCGTCTGCTCTCCTAGCTACAGAAGAAAGACATAGACAAAAGAAAAACCATAGCTTCATGATCAATTCCAGAAATATCAGATGGGGAATAATAAAAAAGAAATAAGCCAGTTGTTTTCTTTAATAATGAAAGAAGACAAAAAAATACCCACAAATCCTGTTTAAATCCTCACTGGACTCTGCGGATTTGGAAGGTCTGGAAGGACAGAATGAAAGGAAATTATTCCAGGCAGTGGTTTGACCCCCTCAATGGGGGATGATGGCTGCTGGAAACACGACCTTCATGCCACAGGAGGATATCTCAGGTCTGTCCTGCTTCAGCTTAGGTAAATAACTGGTGTCCTGCTACTGCCAGTGAGAAAGAATAGAACTTTGGTGCTTCAGTTTCTTGTTTGAAATGTGGCAGCAAGAGAAAAGTAGCTCTCTGGGGGTGGTGGGAGCTGCTTGTCCTGCAAGGACTCTGATGTGCACAACCTTCATGACTGCAGGGGCAGAAGAGGGATGAAGTCAGAGGCTGAACAGGGCAGGTGACTGAATATCTGGGACTTGTAGCACCCTTCTTAATTTTAGGAGATTTCTAGGAAAAGAAAAGTGGCTTGGGATTTTTTGAGAAGGGAAAATAAAGTCAACACTTTGTGGGACTGTACGTAAGAGCCAGGTGCTGCTGGTGGACAATGACGTTCCCTTTCCCTCCTCCTGTCTGCCTTCGTCCACTTTCCATTCCAGAGTTATCCATGTTCTCAAATCTGACTTTCAGATTTGTCTCTCAGAGACACAGGAAATTCAGCATCTGCAGCTTCCAAAATCTTTCAGTAGGAACCAGGCTAAATAATCCAGCCTGTCTTGTACCGTAGGGACGTGGCAGAGAAGTGCAGAGTAAGCATCTCGTTGCTGGTGTGAGTTTAGGAGCCTTGTTGGCCAGCAGAAAATCACAGGAGGTGATAAAAACTAATTGCAAAGATGCCTTTTATGAGTGCCTGATTTTCCATGTGCTCTGCTTGGCTGCGTCATTTTATCGATCGGATTCCTTCTATTACAGCTCACGGAAGAAAACAACCAGCCCTTCTGCACTTCTGTTTACATTTAATAAAATACAGCAAGTGGAACTTGCGCTGTGATGATCAAAACACTACCAGGAAAGCTGGGAATCGGAGGAAGAGGGGGATTTCCTTTCTTCTGCCCATTAAGTTCAAGATTTCCCTGATCCATTGAATAACCATTACCACTGGAGAAAGTAACTGCTGAAAGAGAGGAGAAAGCTGGGTTCCTCATGAGACACCACCCCCGGTGAGACCTGGGGGTGACAGTCTGTTGTGAAGTCAGGGCAACGTGAGCACAAATATCCGTGAAGGTGGAAGTGCAAGGGAAATTATTAGCTCAGAGAAGTTGAGCGTGTCAGCCAGACTGCACAGAAGGGTGAAGGAAAGGCTTGGGGCAGATGAAGGGTTACCAGGAGCCAAGCATTCCTGCTGCATGGAATTTTGACAATGAGGAGGACTGTTGTCTGTAAGCACGGTCCATTGTTTATTATTAGCAAGAATGATAATGGTGGCAGCAGATTGAGTGCCTCTCTCTGGCTCATCTGTGTTTATTTGCATCCCAAGAACTCCCTGCCTTCCCCTCTCGGCACAGATGCCTGACAGATGACCTGTGAGGTGTTCTGGGATGTTTGGCTCTAACAGTGTTTCCCAGTCAGTTCCCATCTTTTCCCCTACCACATATCTCTTCTTTAGCAAACATCTGATCCTTCACTACTCTTTGGACCCCCAGGCATTTATTATTACAGCTTTTGTTTATTTAAAAACAAACACGCAGAAAATTAACAACGAGAGCCCAGATCAAGAATCCAAAAATGGGAACCCAGGAGGGACTGAAAGCTCTAATCTCGGCACACAAACACATTTTTAGGTGATGAAGGCTTAACAAAGCCCAGCTAAAAGCAACAAGAGCAGGAAAAGCACCCCAAAGACGTCTGCAAAGAGAAATGGCAAACACAGTGGCACTGATTACCATCCTTCACTGGAGCTGAAACCTCAGACCAAACAGTGCCAGGCTGGAGCGCTGTGGCACAGCTGGCACTGCATCAGGGCAGCCCATGGCAAGACGTCCCAGTCATACAACCAGGCTTGATTATAAATACAGGCAGTTTTCCTAAACAGATTATAAGACCATATTGCCTCAGGGAGTCTGCTGAGCATTCCCTAACATGGGGCAGGGCTTTCCTTGGGGAAGTCAACAATGTCTGCAGAAATCTGTCGCTTCTACTGGCATGTTGGCCGTGCAGTGTCCTCTACAGTGGGATTCACTCTGCTGGAAATCAGTCATCGACCATGAAAATTTGCAGGAAGTCTCTTGGTGACAAGTTTTCACACCCCAGTTGCAGAGACACCAGTGTACAACATCAGGAACTGGGTGCAGAGGGTCTGCATCCTCCAGGTGGGAGTCAGCCTTATCCCACCTGAGTGCCCTCATCTCCTGAGTTGTTAGGAAGATGGATCAAGTGCAAAGCAGGAAAGATGGAGAGAGACTAATTACAAGGGCCTGGAGTGACAAGACAAGGGGGAATGGCTTCACATTGACAGAGAGCAGGGTTAGATTAGATATAAGGAAGAAATTCCAGAGGAGCTGTGGCTGCTGCATCCCTGGAAGTGTCCCAGGTTGGATGGGGCTCTGAGCAACCTGGTCTAGTGGAAGTTGTCTCAGCCTGTGGCAGGGGGGTGGAACTGGATAATCTTTAAGGTCCCTTCCAACCCGAATCCTTCTGTGATTCTGTGATTGGTCAGGAAGGTATTGCATGGGAAAGGACATGGAAGTTCTACACAGGAAACAGTGAATCAACAAAACTCACCAACTGATGCTGAAAAGGAGCAAATATAGCAGCCGTGCTCATACAGGGGAGTGTGATGTGGAAGGCACGGGATGGAGTCCTTCCTCCCTGTGCTCTTTTCAGGTTTGGTAATTGCACTTCAGGAAAGCCATTGGAGAGATCAGGGAGTGCTCTCAGGAAACAGCAGGAGGGAAGAGCAGAGCTGGGCAGGCTGGGCTCTGTGGCAGTGACAGTGTGGCCAGGGCTGATTCGTGGTGCTGCTCTTCAGATGCAGCAGTGACTGCAGAAAGGAGAATAATAAATAGATTTCAGAGTCTGCAGGGGTTAGGAAAAGAAATCACAGCAATAAAATGCAGCAAGAAAGATTTAGGATAGACCGTAGAAAAATCCCTACCTGTACTTCCCCTGGGAGACTGCATAAAGAGAATGTGGAATCTCCATCTCCAAATGTCATCTACAGCAGGTTAAAATATAGTTGGGTCTGATGAAACAGCTCCTCAGGGTCTCTCCCAGCCCTTTTTCTACATCTGATTTTTCTCTTCATGGCCTAAGAATCTGTTTTACAGTCTGAAAAAAAATTGTGAGCTGAAACAACTAAATGACAGACCTAGCAGATGTTCTTGGTAGAGGGTTGTTTTTTTTTAAGTGACAAATAGAAACTTCCCATGGGAAAAGTCTGATTTCAGTGTAATCTGATTTTTCTGTGAAAAAGTGAAAAGCACAAAGCAAACATGTTTACTGCTTGGATCTGCTGCTTTGATGGTGTTCAGAGGTTTTATTGGATTTGCAAAGTTGGTGCTGACAAAAGTGTTTGATGCTGTTTTCTGTTGGGATGTTCTTCCTTCGGATCAAAAGCATGGTTAAATATAATAAACCAAAGGTACAGATAACAGATTGTCTCAGTCCAGTGTTTCCTGCTTCCCTGTAATCAGCCACTTCATGCTTGCTGCCAGTGCTGTTTTTGAAAGGCATGTCGTAAGCACAGGTACTCCTGCCCTCTTCCTGAGTGCACCCAGGATGCACATTCAGATATTTGTAGGTTTCCTGGCATCTTCCCCCTTCCTGTGAACACAGACCTACCTGTCAGGTAGAGAAACAAGGACAACCTTAGCACATGACAAGGGGTAATCTGAAGGGAGCTGATAAGAAAGGTGGAGAGAGACTAATTGCAAGGGCCTGGAGTGACAGGACAAGGGGGAATGGCTTCACACTGATAGAGAGTAGGCTTAGATTAGATATTAGGAAAAAATTCTTCCCTGTGGGGGGTGATGAGGCCCTGGCACAGGTTGCCCAGAGAAGCTGTGGCTGCCCCATCCCTGGAAGTGTTCAAGGCCAGGTTGGACAGGGCTTGAAGCAGCCTGGGATAATGGAAGGTGTCCCTGCCCATGGCAGAAGGTGAGACAAGATGAGCTTTAAGGTTCTTTCCCACCCAAACCAGTCTGGGATTCTATGATTCTGTGATTTGTGCTGCTCCTTTTCATAGTGGGCTTTGGCAAAGCCATTCCTCATCCTGCGCTTAGCTGGCCCCAATCCCAAGGCAGGTGGAGACACTGGCTCCTGTGGGAGCAGACAGCTGGGGGGAGCTGTGGGCTGCATTGCACATGGGACTGGTGCAGGGAAAAGCTGGGGAACAGAGCCTGGGCGCTATCCCTTCATCCGAGAGAAATGCCATGACAAATTACCTTCCTCTCTCTATCTCCCTGTAATTTTTTATTTTATGTTCACCATCGTTCACTAAATTGGGGACTTTTAGAACACATCTCTCATTTCTATCCTTAGCAACATATCTGCAGACGTAAGGTTTTGGGCAGCCACCAATCACACCACTTACTGCTCATTGTGATGTCTCCACACTTTCCCTCCTCCCTCACCGTCCCAGAGCAATTAAGAGGAAATTCAGCTGCTGCCTGAATGGACACATTTTCAGCAATCTTCCTTAATTCTTTATTTACTGTAAAATAAGCAGGATAAAAAATGCAACATCAGTTCCTCTTCCAAGGATGGATTAGTTCTCTCATCACATCTCAGACTCTCTCCCTTGCCCTTTCCCAGCTCTATCCCAATTTCTGATGAGCTGTGATGAAAAGCAGTGGGGAAAACATTTGATTGCTGCCCATGAATTCCTCGAGTGAACACATTTCCGAGGTAACTAGTGTGACAAAAACTGAGCTATTCTGGACCAGCATTACAGCTGAGTGTCCCTTCCTGCATTAGACAAGAACTTGTACTAAGTGAGCTGAAACTTCACTTCTGGATCATTCATAGCAGGACCTGATGTCATTTCCTGCCAAACAAAGAGAAAATCAAATGTCTGTTGCTTTTAATAAGGAAGGTTTTTAGCAACTGGGATGGAATATGATGAAGCAGCAGAGGGACTGGCTGAGGCAGGAGGAAAGAGGATATTGGAGAGGGTGAAATGAGTTGGTGTCTGATCTGTACCTCCCTCTTTCAACAGTGCCTTAAACAACTGCTTCAGGAATAAAGTACTCTCTGCTTTGAGCACAGACATCAAAATCTGGCCTCACAGTGAGGGGATCTCAGGGATCCCACTGACATTTCCTTTTGATGCTCTGCACAGTTGAACAAACAGTTCACAGGTCTGTGCAGCCTCAGAGTTACGCCTGAGGGAGCATCTTCCCCTGCTTTTGGAAAACAAAGGAGGTGGGAAGGAAGATGTCTGTGTTGCTGAAAAGCTTTAAGCCAGCTCTGGATAAATGAAGGGCCCAGAGGGCTCTCCCAGACTTTCATCCTGCCCTTGTTCCCCTCCACCAGCTGGAGCCCAGGCTGGAGCAGGAACAGGAGGAAAAGGAGGGGAAGAAAAGGAGGAGGAGAAGGAGGGCTGAACCACTGCACAGGGCTGCACCAGAGCTGGGCTGCAGCTGGCACTGGGGGTTTTCCAAGGGCTCCCGAGGGGAAACAGGGGCCATGCTTGTAATTTAGAAGTGCACCTCTGGCTGTCTGTGCTGAACAGAGGAGAGCATCAGTTCAAAATGTCATCTCTCGGCTGGAATCAGAATTATACAGAAATTATTTTAAAAAAAAAGTGATGAAAGCGTGGTGTACTGCCTGGGGTACAGCCCATCAGTGCTTCAGCCCATAACTGGAGTCCTCTTCACTTCTTTCCCCTCTTCCTTGCTCATTTTATGTTTGCCTTTAGACATGAAGAAGGTTAGGTCCTTATTCCTGAGGCAGGAAATAGTTGTTTTTCTAAACAAAACAGGAAATTTGGAGTTAAGCAGCTCTGGTTTTGCTTGTGAACAAGAGCCACGTGAACCTCCAGAGATGCTGCAGAAGTGAAACCAGTTTGGGCAAGTTAGTTCGAGTTATGCTGATATATCTGGGATCTCCGAGGTAAAGGATAGAATGGATGTGGGCTAAGGTCCAAAATCCCACTGAGACACATGCAAAGACCATGATTTTTGTAAATTCACAGTCCGTGTGGCTGTCGATTGCCATGAAAAGCCTTTACCCATTACAGGCTGCTCTGCAAGTCATGTAGTGACCTTGATGAGCCATTGTAGTAACAGATCCTGCAAAAATGCTTTTGTGCATCAGTATGGATGTTAGAAAAGATCTCAGAAGTCAGGTGTGCAGGCAGGTTTATAACAGAAGATCCAATCAGTTATAAATCCACATATAGCTTTAACAGTGAAGTGCAGACAGTGTGACCTTGCCTGTCCCTTCTCAGCCTCTGCTGTAAACCATATGCTCCACAGTCTATTTTTTTTTTTTATGATTATTTGTCCTTTATCACAGTTGTTTTAAGTTGTATTGTGTCTGTAGGGGCTTCAAGAGGTAGAGGAGAATGGCAGGATTGTTTCAAGGCAGCACCATCGTGCAGCAATGTGCCAGGAGGGCAATTTTCTGCACCCTGGGCAGGAGGCAGCTGGTGGGCAGGACAGCTTTGAGAGGGCAAAGGGCCGAAGGCTGCACCAGGGGAGATGTCCCTAAGGCAGCTGAGAGCAACATCCCTGTCTTTTCCTCATCCCAAAATTCAATGAAGAACAATTTTGCTAATAGAATAAATGGAAGCATCTGATTCAGCTCACTGTAATTACAGGGGCTGTTCTTCATGAGCATCTTCCAAAAATCTGGAAGTTTTATGTATTAGGAAGGATCTGAAAGGATTGGGCATAGCAAATAGCTCGTGTGCTGCTCAGGGACAGAGGTGATGGGAGATTTCACAGAAGCATAATTAAACTTCCACTGGCTCCATCTGGAGAAAAACACAAGTCCCATCCTGAAGAGTTTTTCCAAGAATGACAAGTAGGAATGAAAAAAAGAGCAAAATGACAAATCATTAGTTTTGAGTGACTGTGAAGGTTCCCTTGGCTTGGGAGGCTGCCAGATCACTTTGGGGACCAGCAGCTCCCACTGATTTGCCTCCCAGCCCTGGGAAACATTTCCAGGGAGTGTGAAAGAAATGTCTCTCAAGCAGTCATCAGTTTTTGTTTCAAGAGCAGTGACAGCTCTTTTCTCATATCCAGGCTGCTTTGTGGACCCTTAAGTGCTGCAGTTTTGGGTGGAAGTGGTCTGAGACACACCTGGAACTTGTTTCCCAACAAGAACATTTACTTTTGGCTAATTTAGTACTTTGCAACTTCTTAGGACAATTTTTTTTTTTTTTCATTTAATTTATGATAGACTGTGTAAGTATGAGTAAAAGGCGGATGTTTCACTAGCAGGGAAGAAAATAAAATATATATATATAAAAAGATCCTTTGGCAAACACTCACATTGAAGTTTTAAAAAGCAGTCTCAAAATACTAAACTGCATCTGTAGGCTGCAACTACTCCTCCCCCACCATGTGTTCCGTAAAGGGAATACAAATTGACAGGAAATCACAAAAGCAACTTTTAAAGCCACTTTTAGTTTTTTATAAATAGCTACATTTAGACCCCAGCTGATGAATATTCATTGCAACAAGGGTTTGGCATAAGTACTGAGACCATGAAATAAAGGAGCTTAAACAGGTGAAAGTAAGGGAATATTAGTGAAAAATGCCCCAAACTAGTTTGTGGATTAAGAGGATTTACAACCCTCCTGGCCAGCTCTTGCCCTGCGTCAGATCTCTGTCCCAAAATGAACCCATGAAGGACATGTTCTATTACATATTTTTCAGAGACAAAAGCTGAGAAATTTGAGGTCTTTCCTAAGCTGGTTTATCTGGTTGTGACCAAACCTTTCTCTTGTTTAAAACTACAGAATTTCAAAAGAAAGACTTTCACTGATGCTGCTTGTGCCCTGATGCCAAACTCCCTTTCCAGTGTCACAGACCATCCCATCCAAATATCCCTGCAGTCTGAGCACGTTGCAACCTCCAAACTAACTTAGCACAAGAGGGACATAATATGAGTCTAGGTGAGCTCAAGAATAAGGAATATCTCACTCCCAATAACTATGGAGGGTAGATGACTGAATGTTTATACTGGAGAATTTCAGATGTAGATTAATTTTAGATTAAGAAATATGAATGATAAACTTCGCTGACAACATTAACATTCTTTTCTATACTGATTTGTGAACCATTCATTGCAATTTTTTTGTTGCTGATGCTGCAGCTATTTTTGTTAAGTTCCATGGGACATACAAGTCACATGCTGTTGATTCCTTTGTGTAGTTGAATTATCTTAGTGACTAACCTAAGTTTACATTGCTAGTCATTGCCATTGTAAATTCAGAACTTATTATTAAATAGTGCACAATATTCAGTTTTTAAAATTTTTACTCTTCCCATGAGCTTTCTTACCAGTTAATTTATTTGCTGGAATATTTACTGCCAGAAAGTCAGAGGTTCTTTGTACGTGGGAATAAAAAGTGGAAATTTCAACTCTTCTCATGAGCAACACCAGAATTGCAAAATGCTTTGAAAATGATTTTTAGAAGTCTCTGTTGAAGATTTCAGAATGAACTGGAGTGGGGTAGTCATCCCTGCTTGGGTGGTGAGGGACTGGGAGACTGGGCCTCAAGAAAGAGTGGCCAGGTGGAGCCAGGGATTTAAGGCCACCTGGCAGCATCAGCCTCAGAGGGGCTGAATATGAAATGGACCTTCCAGCCTCTGCAGGAAGCAGTCCAGAGAGGGTGTGATCCTTCAGTCTGAGCAGGTCACCAGGGAAAGGGGCTGGAAAGCAAGCAGGGATAGACCTGCCAGAGAGGTTTTTTCCCCAAATGCATGTGGTGGGACAAAACATCTGGTATTTGATGGTATTGGTTCATTGCCTCGAAAACACCACGTTCAGAATCCGCCCCCAGCCTCCTCCCAGAGCTCCAGAGAGTGTAGGATCCCCAGCACCGCCCTTTTGGCTGCCTCAGTCCATACTTCAAGCTCTGCAGATCTCAGCTGAGCTGGTGGTTTGGGCAAGGCATTGGCTGCCACATTTGCTCAGCAGCCCTGTCCATCGGTCCCTGTTACAGAATCACAGAATCAAACAGGTTGCAAAAGACCTCCAAGACATCGTGTCCAACCTATGACCAATATGACTTTGTCAACTAGTCCAGAGCACTGAGTCCTGTTGTTTCTTGAACACCTCTGGGATGGTGACTCCACTGCCTCCCTGGGCAGCCCCTTCCGATTCCTGACAACCCTTTCCACAAAGAAATTCTTCCTGATGTCCAGGTGCAGGGGTCTGACTAGAGCAGCTGGTGACACTGGGGACTGCTCACAGCTTTGAGTCAAGGCTGAATGGGAAATCAGTTCTGTAAACACTGCCAGAGGAGAGTGGATATTATTTATTTAGTGCGATAATGCAACAGCAGTTGGTTAATCCAACAGTCATTAGCAACAGGTCAAGCTATAATTAGGGAGTCTGGTTCAGTTGGCTACCTCTTACTGAATGCCACCAGTAAGACATCAAGTGTCTGGGGTAAGTAGGGGATTAGTTTGGGAAGCAAGTGCTTTCAGGCACAGTTAGGACTGCATGCAGATCTTTTTCTTTGCCTCCTTTTATCCCAGCAATTAACATAACACAGGGCTCTGAAGTGGCACTCGCTGCTCTCTGAGTTGCATGAAATCTTGAACAAAAGCTCTAAACAGCTCTCTTGAGTAATTAAATCTCTTCTGAAAGAGCTTGAAGTCTCAGGGGGTACAAAGGAGTAGTTCTTTTCTCTCCTCTTACGGAAGGGGGAAAGGAAAGTTCTGCTCCCCAAGCACAGGTTTATTGTCAATGGGTGTTTTTTTCCTTCTTCGTGCTATTTTAAGCAATAAGTTTCCACAATTCTATTGTTTGAACATCAGAAGTTTCTCTTCCTTAGACAGGCAATGAGATTCTCACACCTCATATGTGAAAGGGAAGAAAATACCTTGATCAGATAACTGCATTCAAGGGGTTTTGCTGAATCTTCCACTGAATGATTTGCTCTCTTTAAAGAATGAAGGACTGAAATCAGTGACTAGAGGTGGCAGGTAACTACTGGAAAAATGCCACTCACATCACTCTGGATGCAGTACTCAACCTTCACACCTTGGATGCTCCTGCAATGCCTTCACATTGCAATTCATCTTTTCAGTCATAACTTTCTCCTCCATTAGCCCGACTGTCCGAAGAGACTCCCAGTTCTGCTCTCTGTTCATCAGATCAGCTCACAGATCATCAAATCAGGGAATCACAGAATCATGGGTTGGCTTCTCTCACTACAGTGGGTTTAACTAGCCAAGAGTCCTGTATGGAGTTGGTATTGATTGTCCTGTGTCAAAACCTCACGTAATACCAAATCAAATGCTTTTCTGAAATCAGGGAATACAGCAACTTATTACAACAGTATTGTTGTTATCACTAAAAATATGAAGATGGCAAACTTATTCTCCTCTAATTCCCACTGATTTGCCAAATTCTATTCCCCATCTTTCATTCCTGATGAATTGTATTTTTTATGAGCTGTTTTATTATTGTGCTGGATTCAATCTTGGATTGATAGGCTTATAATTACCTAGATTATCCTCTTTATTAGTTCAAAATATTGTCAAAGGTTGGACTTGATGATTTTGGAGGTCTTTTCCAACCTAAATCATTCTGTGATGTCCACGTAGAAGCCTTGGCCAAATGCACTCACACTCATTCTTTCTTCTACATGATTGCCTCATCTGATGAGGGAATAAACCTTCAACCTGTAGAGTTGATGCCTGCTCCAGGGTAACTGCTGCTTCAACAATTGCATCCTCAGTGGGATGCACATCCAAGGGTCACTCCAGTATCACCAGAAATTATGGGTGAAGCCATCTGCATGGAAGTCCTGCCATAACTTCATTTGGGGAGCTGCTGATTCCCTGCAGAGCTGAAGTAAGCAGGGGGATTGGGAAACTTGCATTTCCCAGCAGTACAAAGCAGGATGCCAGTACCATCCTTTCCCCACGAGGGAAGCAATGGCACTTGGTACATCGAAGACAGCCTGACAGAAACCAGCCTACAGACATTATGCAGGGAGTAGCGGCCTGAAACGATCAGAATTTGAAAAATGCACTTGTTCAAAGTATGTGTACTGTTAGAAAGAACTGTTCTCTGTGAAACCATTGAAAATGAGCCACATGGCATCTCATTGCTGCCAGGTGCCTGGTGCCAGGCACAGTTAGTGTCTGGACAGCTTGTTTTACCTGGAGAGTCTGGCTGATGAGAACTCACAGCCCACCTAAGCATGTCCTGTCATTCTTGCTTTGGAAATAACAATTTGCAAGCAGCTTGTCCTATGAGCTCATTTGCCCTTTCGCCCCTTCCCATCAGGAGCTCTGTAAGGCTCACAGGCTCAGCTCACCAAAACACAACCTTCAGGGTCACAGCTCCAAGTTTATTTTGGTTTCTCCACTTTTAATGACCCGATAAGGATTCAGTAATTTGGTGATTTAATTTAAAATAACTTGAAAACAACAGCAGCATCTTGGAAGGTGCTGAGCTCAGCATAGTTTGGCAGGGAAAGACAATTCCTCCACATCCATGCTTCTTAAACAGGGAAGGACTGGACACAGTGTCTGCTCAACCCCTCCCCATACAGCTGCCTTGACTTACAAATGCCTGCTCTGTGATGGGGTCACTTGTTGCTTCCACTTTGGATGATGAACTGGCAAAGCCTGCAGCAGGGCACAGGCTCTAGTTTAGGTGCCCTTGCCCCGCATTTAAGTGCTTTCTCTCAATAAAATTTGTGTGCTCCAATTGTTCCCCTCTGACCATCACCAGAGCAAGTTATTGCTTTATTGCTGCAATTTTTTAAGCACCTACAGTCATGTTTTAAATTCTTCCTTGTGAGGGTGGTGAGACCCTGGCACTGGTTGCCCAGAGAAGCTGTGAGTGCCCCATCCCTGGAAGTGTTCAAGGCCAGGTTGGACATGGCTTGGAGGAACCTGGGATAGAGGAAGGTGTCCTTGCCCATGGCAGGGGGTGGAACAAGATGATCTTTTAGGTCCCTTCCAACCCAAACCATTCTGTGATTATATAATTTCAAAGTAGTTCTGTTACTGTCATGAAATATTTGGAGCAAACTCTTCTGTACCTAACATCAGAGCTTGTGTAGAGGGAATGTATTATAGCACATTCCCTCTTGTATCATCTCAATCTTTTTAAAAAGTAATTCATTAATTAGCCTTTTGACTTTCCCTGATGGCATCAGCTTCTTAAGCAGAAAAGGTGATGGCTGTGCACTTTATGTATTTTTTATGGAACTGGAGGATCACATGGTCTCTTGGGGACTGTGATTATTTTAGCTTGATGCTCAACTAACTGATTTTTTAAGTGAGCCAGAGGCAGCTCAGGTTTAAGTTGAACACTCTCAGCCAGTTTTCTCCTCAGGAGCTGTCATCCTTTAATGGAGTGTGAAGAAATGGCAGCAGAGGCATGAGTCAGTTGGGTTGGTTACAAGTATGTGCAGCTCAGAGCTCTGGGAATTTTGTCTCTGTTTCATTTTCTAAAATGTCCTGTGGATCCACAGCATTTCCATCCCAGCACAGGGGCAACAGAAACCTCCTGGCTCTGGTCTGCCTGTGGCAGCCAGGAAAGGAGATGAGAAAAGCGGGATGTGATGCAATGTGTTAAACCATGTGGGACCAGCACCCTCGCTCAGGGGTGGGTCTGCTGGCAGCAGCTTCACACGTGTGTGAGTTTGTTTGGCTTAACCTCCCAGCGCAGAGAGTTTTGGAGGGTTGTGTGTTTCTTTGTGCTCATGACAGCCTTGACAATGCTCATGTGGGAGCAGGGCTGTTGGCACCCTTGGGCAGGAGTGGGGAAGGTTTGTGCCTGGAGGCTTTCACACAATGCGTTACAAGTTTCCAGCTAAGCCTCTGGGACAAGTTCTCTGCTGCAAAGGTATTCAAACAGAGGCACCCCAAAGCTTCCCATCAATAGTGAGTTTAGTCAGACAACAGTAACAAGGAATCTTTAAGGCCTGAGATTTAAAGCTTTACCTAAACCTTTTGCACAGCTGAAAGCACAGAAGCTGTAATTCAGCACAACCTGACTGATTTCTTAGTCATAGCAAGATACCCAGCCCAGGAGATACTCTTGTTTCTGCTGAAGTCCAGGGGTTGGAGAACCATGAACAAACTGACTGGTGAGACTTGGCACTCGGCTTCAAACAGGAGCTTATTTCCTGCTTGCATTTCACAGCCACCAAAACAGCTTATGGCAGCAATAAAAATAAAACAGAGGAGTTTTATTCCAACGCAATAAAGTTATAGTTATGCATGACCTGCAGATGGGGAGTGGAGTACATCCACCACACAATAACCTGTGTAGGAAATAAGACAGGAGCTGAAGGTAGTGCAGAAGGTGGGTTATACTTGAGTCCTCCGGGTGAATTTGCCCTACGGGTGAGTCTCAGAGCCCGCAGTGTGGTGGCAGCCACAGAGGGCCCCTCTGCAGTGAGGAATCTTTCTTGGCTCACTCATCCACTGGGACTCACATTCCCCTCCTGGGCCTGGGTGATGCAGTGCTACCGAAGTGGGTTCACAGCAGGGAAGGGACCCAAATGAGGGACATAAACAGGTGAGAAAGACTCCTCTGCACAGCTGGCAAAGTAAGGAATTCCTGTATTGAAACGTGGTCACTGGATGTGACTCCAGGCTCTCCCTGAGGGGTTTCAGCTCTCTGCCCAGGAGGGAGATGGTTCCTTTCAATGCTCTTTTCCTTGGCTGTCCCAAAGTGGCAAGTGCTGGCTTTTGCTCATTAGCAGAGCCCAGAATAGCACAGCAGTGTGTCTCTATGATAAGACGGATGTCCATGGCAATGTGCATCTTCCATGGCTCATTTTCTGCCTGCTTTGGAGCAAGCGAGGTTTTTAAACAAGCAGCTGGAGCCTGAGGCTGCTATAACCGGAGGGTTGCCATTGAGTGTTCTGGTCTATTTGGCAAGGTTGTGATTGGTCAAAGGTTGGACTTGATCTTGGAGGCATTTTCCAACCTAAGGAATTCTGAGTGCTATGATCACTGCCCATCACTGCCTGCGACAGTCTTGCTGGGGTGTGAGTTGACCAGTGCCAGGGGAGCACCAGGACTTGTCCCATAAAGTTTGTTTGCAGTAGGAGGGCACTATTCTGGCTAGTGATTTATTATAGACTTGGTAAAAGCACAGATCCTGGGTCAAGTGTAGACCTGCTCTCAGGGTGTGTGCAGCCGTCTGCAGAAGCAGAGCTGAGTTGGGGATGGTGCTGAGCATCCCATAGCTCCTGCAGCGAGCTGTGAGTTACTGTCAGTGCCTCCACACCATATCAAAGCTGAAGGATTTCCATATTTACTAGCATTTATTGCCTACGTTTCTCTGCTGTGTAAACAACAACAGTTTATTTGACTGCAGGCACAGAAAGCACAGCTGGTGCCTTTCTGGGGCAGTAGTTTCCATACCCTGTGCTCCTGTGAGAAGAAGAGAAACTGGAGAGTGTGCTTTTAGGAAGGGAAAATCTGCAGTGAGTTACGAGGAAGTTTTATGTCATGTGAGCAAGAAAGCGATATGGTAGCCCTGCACAAACCCCCATCAAACCCAGGTGGTGACAAAGGGCTAAACAATCCCTCTTGCCTTCAGTTAAGTGATATCTCTTATTGTATTATGTCTCTTTAAAGAGACCCAGGACCCCATGTAGGATGTTTCTCTTGGCTTCCTATGCTGAGATTTGATAGTGCAGTTGAAGACTTGGAGCGCTTTGGTTACCAACTGGCAGTAATTGCCAAAGGTGAGAGCAGCGAGCTGTGAAATTTCATAACACCACTGTCACAGCAAATAACCACTCAGGTTTTATAGCTGCTTTCTCTCCTCAGACCTCTTACACAAACACAGCATTGTATAGTCAAGGATCTTGTACAGATGTCTCTGCTTTGGAACAAAGTCACCCTTGAGCAACCCATAGAAACTTTACTGCTGTAAATATTTGATCCAGGAGAATAGGTAGGCATTGCTGCTTCCCCGTGCCCTTTCAAAGGGAACAGCCCTTAGATTGTGTGGCCTGTTAGTATTTTTTTGGCACTCAGAGATGGAATTTAAACTTTAACATCTGACAGCATAGAATACCTTGGTGCAAAGCTGAAAAGGCACAGAGGTTACAGCTCAGAGCTGAGAGGGCCAGACTGGCAGGAGGAAAAGCCCATCTGTCTGCACACAAGGTCCTGGCTGCTGCTGTGACCCAGGTGCTACCCACTACTTCTGCATCCCTTGGAACCATGAACCCATTAAACTCAATGCCTGTGGTTTGGGTTGTCAAGCCAGAGACTTTCTCTATGAGTTTAAAGAGCTGATTTGAAAAATAACCCTTCAGCAAAAAGACATTTCTTCTGTATTTGCTATTTAAAGCTGGACTCCATTTTATTTTTTCAGGTGATGTGTCACATCTATCTTTTAATTTTTCTGTTTAAGTAGAGGGCTACATTTTAACCTCCTGGAATCATGTTTGATTAAAATTGGACCAGCAATCTGTCTCTGCTGACAACTGAGGGACTTCTTATCAGCTTTGTCCTTCATGGAGAGAAAAGAGACAGCAGTGACAGAGGATAGAGAAGGCCAGAAGTGCTGTGGGAGGGGGCAGAGCCTTAGCCAGAAATGGGTGGTGGAAATGAAGCCATTTTATCTGGGAGTGAATAAAATTAATCACTCTGGTATTTCTTATTCCTCAAGTGTTGTCTTGGGCAGGATATTCTCTTACAACACTTGGAGGGTTTTGGGCTGCTCTGCGGTGATGATCAAAGAAATTATCTTTGGATTGAGGTGACTGTCACTTCACAGCATCAATTTAATGTGGCCTGGGAAAATCTTTCCCATGTAGCCTCTGCTAACAACTTCTTTTTCTCTGATAATGATGAAGATTGAGCAGTGAGAAAAACCACGTCCCCAAATGTGAAATGTGGTGGGAATCAAGCAACAGCTTTTTTTTATTCAGTCCCAGCTTCAAATTGGCAGATGTTCACTACAGAAAGTGAGGAGACTCTTGAAATCACGGATTTAGATAGTAGTAGTAGTAGTCTTCATTTACGTTAGAGTGATTCTTGCCTCAATCAGGAATCATAGATTCTGAATGAGAGCTAAATGACTCCCTGTACTTCCAAGAACTTACACTCTGAGATGTGGAGGACAGCAATTTCCAGAGGAAGGCTAAACAGGCTTTCTAAATGTCTGCAACATCTTTTGCTCTGTGTTGTTCAACAATGTGTGTCTGCCAGGCTGAAGTCAGAGGCTGCACCAAGTCATCGTCACTGCACACCACACTCTGCTCTAAAAAGACAAAGCTGGCAAAGGAGGGCAGGAATGTCTCTTTTTTAACTTTACACTTAAAAAGAGAAGAGCGAAGTCAGGTAACTTTTCTTCACAGTCCAGTTCTTCACAGAGAGCATGGGACACTCGGAAACTGAACTTAGTTTATTTTTATATCTCCCTCCCTCCTCTGTGGTGCAGCAGAGCATGCACAAGTGGGTAATTTAGATCACTTAAAAAGTCATCATACCAAAGGTATTAGCAGAAGTGGGTTTAATATGGTGTTGTAGAAGTGCAACTCAACGAAGTTTGATGGCAAAGTTCACTCTATTCCCTACCACAGGGATGAAACATCCAAAGGAAAATCGAGTTAAAATTGAGCTGGAATGATTTGCTCAGCGACCAGAGACACAGAAGAGTAAGGGAGACCCTTCCATGGAGTTGAGAGGTTCAGGGTGGACCCCCTTGCTCTTTAAACTCCTGATGGAGCTTAGATGTGGCTGTGTCCAATCTTAGTTTCATACTTGGACAAAGTTTTGTGTCTAATGGAATTGGCTACATGAATTTCATTAGTATTAATTCAGCAACTGGCAGTCAGTCACTGAGAGTCTGGGATGAATAAGGGGGTCTCTCAGCCTTGGATAAGGAAGGATCTCTTAGTCTCAGGTAAGGAATCTCAAGCCTTGAGAGGTATCAGCTCAAAGGGAGATCACCTCAAGGGAAGGCTCAGAGAAGCCTCACTTAAGCTGTTGTATTTAAGGAATAAAAGTGTTTGACTCCTAGTCAAATTGCATACAATGGGAAAGGTAGGCATGAGACTCCGTGTACCCACAACCTTCTTCGTTCATTGATAAATGAGTCTTAGAAAAGCCATCCTCTATTCACGTATTAATTGCACGATGGTTGTTCCAGACTGATATGCATCAATGCTCTGACATACGCTCATATGTCACTGTTCTCCTTTGTGGGTTTCCTGGAGGAGCTCTTGGCCCAGCTCCTGCTCAGGCCTTTACCTCCTCTGGAGCCTGCACCGACCTGTTGCTGGTTTGGTTAAGGGTTAGAATGCATCTGTCACAGAGCAGAAGGGACAGTGTGGTATCTGTAGGTGAAAGAAAATGGGCTTTTCAGAGTGCTCAGTCCACCTTAGATGTGGCTTCATTTAGGGTGTCACAAGTGGTGAAGCAGCACAACCCAGCACTGCAGGAAATGGGGGTGTTACGTTTTCCAGAATGACTCAACGCTTCTGTTGTCACCAACTCAGCAGTGACAGAAAGTGGAACTTGATGGGGGTTTGAGTGGGATGGAAATAAATTGGATGAAGAATATGTCAGTGTCTCAGTTAATTGGTGCTTGCAAGGAAGATGGTGTGGCCGCTGCTGTCATCTGGTGGGACACTGTCATCTCTACAGAGCAGACCAAGGCCACCACATAGAGCAGGTGAGTTTGTGGTTCCTTAAGAGAGAGGGTTACCTGTTGGCCATCAGATAACTCCTTATGATCTCTGACAAGCAAATTTTTTCTCAATACCTTAAAGCCACTGAGTGGCCTTGAGACCATCTTCCAGGATGTTCTTCCTACCTGTTTGATAGGCAGCTGTCACAGTAGCTTGTGGGGCATTTTGTACTATGGAAGAACTCCAGAGCACAAGCACAGGAGAGAGTGTTTTTTTTCCCCCAAATTGAAGTTGGAGGTCAGGTCTTAGGGACACAGAGGTGACTTGATCAGAATCTCTAGACCTCTCACTCCTGTATTTGCAATATACAGCGGAAGTCTTTAAGTCACCAGATTCCAGAGTGCCCTTAGAAGCACCCGTTGAAAGCTGAAAGAGCACATAGTGGCCAAGTTCTGTGTGTTTTCACCCTCTGATAAAAATATCCTTCAGGCTTGAGTAGGTTTTGCTGGCAAAACTATGTATAGTCTATACCTCCTGAATTACTGCGTGTTGTAAACGCTGAGCCAGGTCTGGAGAGTGGAGGTTCACTTGCATAGCAAACCTGGCATGGAATCTATGAAGAATCTATCTAGGAAGGCTGAGGCAGTGTTATTACAGTCTTCTCTTTGAAGCCAAGTAACCACAATGGCATTATTTGCATCTGAGTTGATATTAATAGTGCCCTGATGGTGGCATTATCCTTGGCTCTCTAGAGACTCAGCACAAGGGGCAATCAACAGCCTGAAGTGCTCAGAAACTGAGCCTTTTTTTTCCACTGGATTAACAGCAGCAAATGCACAAACTCATTATTAAGGTGGTGCATTCATTTCTTTGGAGTCATGATGGACTCTTGATAGAGTTAAAAATCCCATTAATATTTACATCACTTATTGTTACTGGAAGCAAGTACATTTATTTTAACTCAAACTGAAAATTGTTTAGTTCTTTGTAATTACAGTACTGCTATTAATTATTCATAAGGTTGTACAACATAGCGTCACAGGAAACCTGTTTTAATTTAGTGGTAAGTCAATGTTTTAGTTTTGTGTAAAAACAGAAACTAATTTACTAGCCCTTCTTGCTTGTGTTTTCCCAGATGGGCTTTGCAAACCTTCTTCAGCTGCTTCTATTTAAACTACCTTTTGTAGTTTTGAAAGTTTAGAAGTTACTGGGAAAGTCTTAGGTGCTGTTTACACGGGTGCAGGTGATCTTGAATGGTCACAACAACCCTCTGCAGTGCCAGGCTTCTCCAGGGAAGAGTGGTTGGAAAACTGCCTGGTGGAAAAGGGTGCTGGTTACAGCTGGGGTCTGTGAGAGATCCTGTAACTCATACCTCTCCTTTCTAACTCTCTCCTCTGCAGGATGAGGTCTCTTCCGTGGACATTGAACTCCCAGCTACCCATGCCTATTGCCTGTGATGGAAGAACTGGATGTTAATGTGAGGTAGGATAAATGACACGGCTCCTTTTGTACCACGTTTTGTGCAGCTGCTGAGCTGCAGAGGGGCAGAGGCCCCACGGTGTGTTTGTAAAGCTGCAGGATGGTATTTTCTGTTTGCTTGGAGATGAAGGTCTCTGCTCATGCAGCAATGCCTGGTTTGGGGATTCTTGGAGCTTCTGTGAGGATGTGGTGTCACCCTGGTATGTCTTTAAGTGTTGGATGGGACATGGACAAGTCAAGGATTTCCTTGCAGTAGGAAACGTTACGAATTTTGCAAAGGCTGCAGTGTGAGGTTAGAGAGACATTCCTGGAAATTTTTGACAGTTCAGTTTGGGGCTTGTATTTATCACAGCCAAGGGAGGTGGCAGAACTCATTTTCTCTAATTCTAGAGTAGAAAAATAAATGACCCGCAAGTATTTCCTTTTTATATTTTATTGAATTTTTTTAATTTCATGTGACTTGGTGATTATTATTGGGCACATTTATTATAGGCAGTAGGTTAATGAGATACTGTCAAGTGGTTTGAAATGAAACTTGAAACCTCAAATTGATTACAGCAATCTGGAGAGGCCAAACTCCGCTTGTCTTGGGCGCTTGCCAGCGTAGGTTGCAATCCTACCGTGAACAGGGTTTAAACAATGGCCTTGGAAAGACTAGTAAAGCCTTCTCAGACCTTTGGTGAGACCTCCATTGTATCCCTACAGAACATTCCCTGTAGGAATGAAGTAGAGTTTCCCGTCAGCATGACAGCCCCTCCTTATCTTGTAGGAGCTAAATCTGACTCCCTTACACGGTTGGAGCACAGGTGACTCTTACCTACACCAGTTCTGAATGGCTTTGTTGGCCATTCTTGTGCATTTTGCCATTCCTTTCTTGCCTTTCCTTCCCATTTACTGCAGTGCAACATGTTGGGAAGTTGCAGTTAAACTGATGAGTCTGAACATTGCTCAGAAGCTCTGGGGTGGTTTTCATGGGCTGGCTGGTGTTTCCATTGGACAAGCACCTTACTTAAGAACTAGGCTTTGAGAACTAGGTTGCTTTCCAGTTCTCTCACTAAACTCTTGTAGGTCCTTGGGCAAATTCACAAGGCTGATGGGTTCTCCCCACTCTGACACCTGCAGTCCCATACATGCTCCAGCAGTGGCAGCTCTTGTTGCTCTTCAGGTCCATAGATGGGAGGGGAGAAGTGGAAGAGCAGCTGCCTGGCGTTTACAGCCAGGACTGGGTGGGCAGAGCTGTGGTTCTGCAGCTGGAGCTCTTCTCCTGCTCTTGGGCAACAAGGGGAAACCTCTGCTATGTGAGTAGGTGCTTCTGAGTGTGGTCAGAGCTGTCCTGAGTACTTCACACTGTTTGAAGGGTTCTTGCTTCCTTAGATGTTTGGGAGAGGTTATGCTCTTGAGAAACAAGCTTTTGAAAAAAATCACAAGCACATTCAGTGCAGGTAAATAGCTTTTATAAACCCCTTTTTATTTTAGCTGCTGGTGAAGGCAGAATCCCTTTGCTATATCAACTATGGAGAAACAACGTGTTATTTGATTTTGTCACAGCAGGAATTGCTTTTTATTTTTAAGCTGAGCCCCTAAACCAGCTGAATTTTAGATTGATGTTAATTGCTTCCAAACTTGGCTTTATCAGCTTTAGTTTTCTCAGTTTGTTGCTGGAGGTATTTTTGTGGCTTGGAAACCTCTGAAAAGCGCAGAGCCCTCCAGCAGTACTGTGTGGGGCTCATTAATCTTACCTTGACTTTGAGAAATGAGAAGCAAGGTGAGGGAACAAGGAATCAAATTGGTTGAATTAGTTGTGTTTGTTTTGAAGCAAAGAAAAGATCCCATTTTTTAACCCAGCCACTGTTCTCAAAGCCCTTGTACAGAGGCACAGTGAACACTAGTTCTGACACGGACCCTCTTGATCATATGCCCTCCTAAGTCAAGTTGCATGTTTGAGTGAGTCCCAAATCTGGAACCTTGCTGTGTTGGTCCAAGAGGCTCCTTTCCCTGTGGATTGCAAGAAGTGGAGCTGTTGGTGGCTGTCTCTAAGATGGATTTATTACCTGTAGGTGGTACAGTGGCAGGAGGGCTGATGGCAGAAAGAGGCAGAAAAGGTCTTAGGTCTCCTTTCTCTATCCAAAGCTGGGGAGAAACAGGAGCAATAGTCATAGTGGGAGAGAGAGGGAACCAAAGACTCATGCCTGGAGCCCCAGGGAAGTCCTAGGAGAGGAGTCTGTGTGTGCCCTCAGTCTCCCTTTGCTTGGGACCCTGGCAGCCAGTCATGAGCCCAGCGCTGGGCGGGGAGGCACGACAGGCAGAAAACTGGGCTGAAAGCAGATGTGATTGTTTGGACAAGGAAGAAGCTGTGCCGAGTGGTTGCAACAAAATAAGCATCACATTTAATGACCCAAAGCATAGAAAATGGAAGGGGGTTAGGAAAAAACTTGTGGGCTCTGAGTGCCCTGTCAGTGAGGATTCATGGAAAGCAAACAGCTTAAGATTCCTCCAGCAGGTTGTAATAGAAGTGTTTATTCTTAGATATACACAAACTCTTTTCAAAACCTCTCCAGCTTCTGTACTTTGAGTCATTAAATCATTGTTTATCTCAAGTTCTTTAATCACATTTCTGTTTAGGTGAGAAATAGCAGGCTATCAAATGTCATTTAGCAGGCAAGAATCAGCCTAAAGCTCTCTTCCTAGTCCCCTTTCCAAGGGAAGATCAACTCTAATCCTCCTGTAATATCTGCAGCATCCATCCAGAAAGGGATTTGCTCTTGCATTTCTGCAGAGACAAATGTACTGATTGAGAAGATTTTTGAGCCCTGTCTCTTCCACCTGGTCCCTCCGGCAGGGACAGTGCAGTGATCAGAGGAGCATGTAGGAGGGAACTGAGTGCTTTCATCCCTTGGTGTACAACTGATACAAAATCCTGATGCACTTACTGAGCTGATGTGGTTGAGTACACCTGCTCCTGAGGATAAGGGCAGGCAGTGCCAGAAAAGAGCAAAGTAAAATGCTACAGATCCCTTATGAGGCAGGATTTAAGAGCACTGATTTACATCAGACATGTATAAGCTGAATGAAATAGGGCACAGTTCTGGGCCCCTCACAGCAAGAAGGACATTGAGGGGCTGGAGCGTGCCCAGGGAAGGGAAAGGAGCTGGGGAAGAGTCTGGAGAGTTAGTCCTGTGAGGAGCAGCTGAGGGAGCTGGGGGTTCTCAGCCTGGAGAAAAGGAGGCTCAGGGAGGACCTTCTCACTCTCTCCAACTCTCTGACAGGAGGGTGGAGCCAAGTGGGGGTCAGGCTCTGCTCCCAGGGAACAAGGCACAGGACAAGAGGAAACAGCCTCAAGCTGTGCCAGGGCAGGTTCAGGTTGGACATCAGGAAGAATTTCTTCATGAAAAGGGCTGTCAGGCACTGAAGGGGCTGCCCAGGGAGGTGGTGGAGTCCCCATCCCTGGAGGTGTTTAAGGAATGATGACATGGCAACTCAGTGCTCTGGGCTGGTTGACAAGGTGGGGATCAGCCACAGGTTGGACCTGATGATCTTGGAAGTCTTTTCCAACCTCAGTGATTCTGTGATATATTTTAAGGAGCCAGTTGAAAGATAGTTGCTGAGTTTGCCAGGTTTATCCTCTCAGCCTGGGGGTGCTGGTATAGTCAGGTACAGCAGGGACACTTTGGAAGGAATCCATAAGCACTAAAACACACGGGGCATTTCTGAGTCTGGAGCCACAGACTTTACAGAGCATTTCCCACCAGCCAACTCTGGGTGCAAGGAGAGGAGCAGAGCAGGGGGACACAGGGAAGAAAGGCACAGTAAACAGCCTCACTTTCACATTTTTGGGCTACCAGCCAAAAATCCTCAGCAGCCAGAAAATCCTTGGAAAAGAAGTCCTCTTTGCCGAATACTCACTATAGCCCAGGCACTGCTCCCCCAGAGCAAAAGCCGTTATCAGCCTGGGTTCATATTGTTCAACTTTTTCTCAGTTTCTAGGGAAACACTTTAAAGCACTGTATTTATCGGAACGTCTTTCCAAACACCTCCGCCAACACTTAATTAATGGAATTTTTAAGCCTGGCTCCAGCTTCTGCAAATTAATAGTGTGCTCCCTTACGGCAGCTGTGGAGCAAGTGAGACACGGATAGTCTCGTAAATAAGTCGGAGGGTGCAGAGGCAGAGGGCAACTCCTATTTGTCTGCATGTGCTCAGCCCCCGGGGAGGTGAGGCTGTCACACACTTCTGTGATGTCTCATTTGATTTTATTACTGTGCCCTGAGGAATCTGTGCAGATGAAAATGTCCTGGATAAAAAGCTGGGCCATAAAAATGAACTTTTTAGTGTCTTTCATCACATCTTTAGCGTCAGTGTCTCTGCACAGAGTGGCAGCCAGTGAAGAACTGAAAAAGGCTGTGGAAGGGTGTGAAAACCATCCTAAAAGACTGGGATACCTAAAGCAGACATGGCTCAAGTGCTTGGCAGAAAAGGGCAGCTGCCCTAGAAAGCAGCAGGTTGCCCAGAGCAGGAAAACGGGCTAGACCTTATTGCCAGCTTTTCCCATGCCAGATGCCTTGAAGGGCAAAGCTGGCAACTGCAGTGCCAGGGGCTTTCCGGGACACCCTCCTGGACTTCTGAGGGCTAACCCTCAGGATTAAGCAGGCAAAATTCAGTTTGTCTCTGGGTTTGGGAACTCCTGAACCAGCGGTGCTCAGAGGTGGTGAGCAAGGAAGCTGGGAAGGGGATATTAGGGTGTCTTGAGAGACAGGACTGCAGCAAAACTGGGGCTGTGCAGGAGATGCTGGACCAGATGAGATGTGTGGAGGTTCATAGAGCACCATGAGTCACATCAACAGAACTGGGGTTCTTTCCAGAACAGACATGATTTTATGTCTCAGAACCAAAAGAGATTGGCTGTAGGGGGAAATCTAGTGGCTCTGCTCTCCTCTCAGTGAGTTAAAATTCCATGAGCTGCTTTTGGAGAAGTGCAGACAGACAGTCCTGAGCTCGTTGTGGGACATCTTTTCTGGGAATGTGGTCTGGGGAACAGGGCTGTGGTGCTGAGTGCTGGGGTGAGCTATCACCTACTCCAGGTGGAACAGTATGTGCAGCTGCAGAGTGAGACCTTTCAGTCACTGGCAGGGAAAATCATAGACCTATGGTACCCAGCAAATCAGGGTGTAATTTATTTGCAAGTGATTAATTTTCAAACTTAAACAGATTTGTAGAATCAGCCTGTGCTGAGACAGCTGGGAGAGGCAGTTGTGGATTGGACTTGAAGCTCACAGACCCTATGAGTGGAGAGTCCACAGCTGATGCCACTAAGAAACCTCTAGGTCATTTCACTCCTGTATGGGGAAGAACTTTTCTCTCTTTGCATTTCTCTCTTCTCCAGGAACGACTGTTTCTAGGAATCTTTGTCAAGGACTTCTGCAGATGGGCACAGCAAGACATTTCTCCTGGAAGCTCTTGCACTTGTTTGCCGCAAGCTGAACACGATGAACAAACACTTCCAGAGCTTCTTAGGCTGCCCTGGGGGAAATGTGCTGGTAGTGACTCCTGGTTGGGATCTGGGTTCCATCTGGGCTGAGTATCTGCACTTATCCTCAAAGCAGTCCTTTGTCCTGCTGCTTCCCCAGGTTGACCTCCTCTCTTGTTTATTTGAAGTGAGAAATGCGATGAGGCTTTTGTGGAGAGTATTCAGAACATGCACTTAGCAGGAGATGTGAAAGGAGGTTTAAATAAAACAAGAAATTTAAGTGCTCTGCTCTTGACTCAAGGACTTTCCATGTCCTTGCTTGGAAAGGGCACCTATCTGGAGCCTAAATACACGAGCGAGGGTCATACAGAATGAGCTGGTGAACACGTACTCAGGGGCTGGAAGGTTTCTGGCTGCCACCTCTGGAATTAGCTTTCAAAACTTCGGTCTTTATGGCAGAGCTCAAATTGAAGTAGCAGAGTTGGAAATACCCAACATCTCAAAGGTGACTTCAGTCCCTCCTGACTGGTGTGTTTTGTGTCAGGGCATGGTGTTGGGCAGTTCAGAAACTGTTGCACTGGCGAAGTGGTTGAGGAGACCCAGCATTCCCTGGGGACACGAGGCAGCCGCTCAGTCAAGTATTCAAGGGGCACACACTGTGGGAGCTGAACTCGTGAACCCCACCATGAACCCCCAAAACTCCTTGGGACATACAGTTCTGTGTTGCTGTCAAAAAAGGGGTGAAAGTACCTCCTGCTACCGTCTGATAATGAATGAGCTGGGAACTGGTTTTGTGTGGGGTGTCTCAAATAAAATGTGTTCCAGAAATCAATGTATTAATTCGGCAATGTCTGTGCCAAGTCTTCCATTAGCAGGGGTAACAGCAAGAAACTCTCTCATTCCTCTAGAGTCTTGAAACTGGGAAACTGTCCAGGAAATATTAGAAGTTAGACAGCCAATAGCTGTATTTGTCTTTTATTATCCAAGGTGTAAACAAGCAGTGGGAAAAGTGCACAGCCTGGATATTTTAATACACAGCCTGATGCCAGGACTCTTCAATTGGTCTAAACCTTGATTTTTTCACATTTTTCTGCATCAAGTTACTCCCTGTTTCTAAACTATTGCAGTAAAGCTTGAGACTATTGTGCTTGTGTGTAACAGTGATGTTTCTTATGCGTCTGTGAAGTAAAATTCTTTTGTACAATAACCAGATTACAAATATTCTTGTTCAAAATACATACTAAACCCTGCCTTCAACATCTATAGAATATGGAAGGGAGATGAATGACAATTAAAGAGAATACTGCTGGGAGATAAGGTGTTTCATTACATCAGCTCTTCTGAGTGTTCCTATGTGGTGTTTGTCATTGAACACGCAGCCTTCTGAATGACATGAGATAGGCAAGAGCCACTTACAAAATAGAAGATAATCACATTATAATTATGGAATATACACCAAAAGTCAGGATTATTTTTGTGCTTCTTTTATCATCCTCTGTTTGTCACTAAAGTGACATGTAGTTTGGTAGATGCAGTGGGTTTACTTCTGAGGAGCAATTCTAATTAGGAACTGATCAAGACATTTCTGATTAAAGGCATGTTTGATCTTTGGTTTTATTCTGCGTTTACAAAGGAGAAATGATTGTTACAACATTACTGCTGCACTTTGTAGTGTGTCTATATCCCCAGCTATGCCTAAGTCAGAGATTTGGGGTTTTCATCATTGCAGAGTATTGAAAACTCCATTAAAATACTCTGGCCCTGCAGAGAATCACAGAGTATGGGAATGGCTTTGGTTGGAAGGGACCCTAAAGCTCATGTTGTTCCACCCCTTGCCATGGGCAGGGACACCTTCCACTATCCCAGGTTGCTCAGAGCCCCGTCCAACCTGGCCTTGGACACTTCTAGGGATGGGGCAGCCACAGCTGCTCTGGGCAACCTGTGCCAGGGCCTCACCACCTTTATAGGGAAGAATTTATTCCCAATCTCCCATCTAATCCTGCCCTCTGTCAGTTTGAAGCCATTCCCCCTTGTCCTGTCATTCTGTGCCCTTGTAAATAATCTCTCTCCATCTTTCTTGTCAGTTCTTTTCAGGTACAGGGAGGCCACAGTTAGATTACCCTAAAGCTTCTCTTCTCCAGGCTGAACAATCCCAATTCTCTCAGCCTCTCCAGCAGAGCTGCTCCATCCCTCTGTCATCTTGGTGTCCTTCTCTGGGCTCACTCCAACAGGTCGACTGTCGTTCCTGTGTTGCATATCCAAAAAGTATTGTTATGTTTATGTGTAAATAAAAGGGACATATTCAGCACGTGAAGGGGACAGTTCGAATAAAATGTGAAGATTTGGAAATATATTATAAGGAACAAAGCATAGTGCCAAGGGGCTGCAGACTCCAGGTGGATGTGTAAGGGTGTGATCTGTGGTTGCACAAGAGCTCTCCCGTGGTAGTTGTTTAGTAGATACAAAACGAAGTAGTTGCAGCAGGTGCTCTTCGTCCATGTAAATACTGTGCTCTTAATGTAATGCTAATTTCAGAAGTTAATTTTAGCTTATATTTAAGGTGACAGTCTAATGGGTTTTGAGGATTGTACTTACATACATCAGCCCCGCAGCGATATCTGTTAGTATGTGGGTGTAAATTATGTAACACTTGATCTGCTGCCTGGGAAAGAGCAGAGCCAGGGTTTTATCCTTCCCTGCAGGAAAAGTGGAGACAGACATGTCTGCTGAACTGCCTCACTTCCCTGTAAGGGGAGAGGCCCGAAGGCTTAGGCAGTGCCAGGGCTGGTTTTATTTCCTACCTCATTTCCCATGTAACTTTGCAAACTGCTGTCTCGCTCTCTCCGTCTCAGACCTTAATCTGTATGAAAATCATGATAAAAGCATCACATTGTCCACGATCAGTTCTCAGTCCCACATCCAGTTTCCACCTGGCAAAGGCAAGAACTGCTGCTGCTGTCAACTAAGGAGAGTGCATGAACCAGCTGAAAGCTCATTTATTTCTGGGTTTGTTACTTGGAGACCTCAGGCCCTGTGTGTCAGCCTGTCTCTGGGCTCTGCTCTCCCCTGGTGTGGCCTCAGGGTCCTGGGGGCAGTTTTTGGCACCACAGTATAAAAAATACCTGGAGTTGTTAGAAAGTGTCCAAAGGAGGGGCAGGAAGATGATGAAAAGGGTCAGGAGGGGAAGCCATAGGAGAAGTGGCTGAGGGCACTTGGCTTGTTCAGCTGGAGGAGACTGAGGTCAGACCTCACCAGGGTTTGCAGCTTCCTCACGAGGGGCGGTGGAGGCACAGCTCCCATCTCTGCTCCGTGTGATCAGTGACAGCACCCCAGGGAACAGCTGGAGCTGTGTCACGGGCGGGTTAGGTTGGATATCAGTAAAAGGCTCTTCTGCCAGGGGTGGTTGGGCCCCAAGGCTCACAGAGCTCAAGGAGTGTTTGGACAACACTCTCAGGGACAGGGTGGGATTGTTGGGATGTCCTGTGCAGGGACGGGAGTTGGACTCGATGATCCTTGTGGGTCCCTTCCAGCTCAGGATATTCCCTGATTCAGTCTCAGAGCCTGAGGTACATGCAGAGATGGAGCCATCGCTCTGGTCCCCATGTCCCTGAGGTCCCACAGTTTCTGGCAGCGCCAGCACACACCTGCTCCCAAATGGGAGAGCTCCGAGCATGCACTGATTGACTGTGCAGCCCCCACACTGCAATTTTTAAAACATTTAAATAGCCTGTCTTCTTTGCTTCATCTTGACAATTGGTTTTAATCAGTATTATCAGCTGCTTAGAACACTTAATTCTCTCAAGCACTATAACATTCAGCCTCCAGCAGATACATGGAGCGGAGGTGCAGGATTGGGGATGTTATCAGGAGTTTTGTTTCAAACCAGCATAAAAGGAGAAAAAAAAATCATCCCTGCCCTCCCACCCCACCACCACAATTTATTTGGTTTAAAGAAAAAAAAAAAAAGCACTCAAATAAACTAATCATATGACCGAGTTATTTTGATACGTGGAATGCTGTTTATTTCTGGCTTGTCAATACTTTAATTAATTTCAATCTGTTTCTAAAACAGAAGTGAAGTGCATAATTGACTTGAATCTGTTAGGAGTTGTCCTGCCATCTGCACGGTCTGAAGCGAAGTGGCACAGGCAGCGTAGCATTTAAAGGCATTAGAGGAAATTATATGATTCTGGATTAATGCTGACTTCTTTTTAATATTTTTAGGTGGCAGTAAAAAAGAATATGGTAACAGCTGGAAAGCCATAGATCAAATAATATCTTCCCTATTGTCATGTTTCTATACTGAGACACACATTGTCAGGTTTACTCATAAAATAGCTTATCTTGATTTTTAAGTGTTTAAGACTCAGCCTCTGATTTTATGGCTAGGAACAATCAGTGAAGTAGAAAAGAGGAGAGGCAAATGACAGCTTATTTGTAGTTAAAGACCTCCATGAAATATCACGTCAGCTTGAGTTACAGAGGGAAATGCCATGGCTTGGTTGAAAACAAAGCGAACCAACTCTTCCATGTATTCCCTGTATGCTGAGGGCACTGTTAAATCAAGAAGAAAGCTCTTTCCTAGGCTACCCCTGCTCTCAGCTTTTAATCTCCTTCAGTGAGAATTGTGCACATCCCTTGTTAGGAAGTGGTCTCTGCAGTCCCTGGCTCCCTGCAGGAGATGCCCCAGGTTACCTGTGCAGGCAGAGTCATTGCCCTCCGGTTCGGAAAAGCGCCATTCAGCAACCTTTTTATCAGCTGTGCTCCTCTGCCCCCAAAAGCAGAGCATTATTTATCCAACCCTGACTCTCTTTCCCATCTCTCACTCCTGTAGGAGTATCTGTGCAGTGCCCAAGATGCTCCCAGCACTGAGCTGATTGTCAGTGCTTTTTCCTTCTGCAGTGGTGGGGAGGTCAGCGTGTGATGTGTGATGGAAACCAGAGCAAAGTGCATGGTCTGACCAACATGACTGATCTATGCCGTTTAATTGCTTCACAAAATATGCAAAAGCACTTGAGTTCATTTAGGAAAGTTCGAGTGTTTATGGGAAAGTGGAAATTGAGCTTGAAAAAATAATTATCCCTTTTTTTTCCCTCACATTAATGGCTATGCAGAAGAGCCTTTTAAATATGTCCATATGTGGGTTATAAGCATTCATTTCACATCAGCATTTCACCTTTTTCCTTAAGTGATTTCTATATTCCTACTAACCAACAATCATTTTGCCTGAATCTCATTTCCTCCTAATAGCAAACCCATCAATCTCTGCTTTATTAAACAGGGAAGCAAGCTTGGAAGCCAGAGCGCTCAGATTTGATAAAAGATGTTATGCAAACCATTGATTTTAATTTACAGCAATATCCACTTCTTCCATTATTAACAACTTTGAATTACCAAGACTGAATAATTAACAAGTATTTCTACTTGATGATAGATTATCCAAAAGGCAGATGTACAGCAACACAGTCCAGATGAACATCCCTCCTGCACCCCCAGTGATGCATATGCCTATTTAATGTTCCCCAGGGGAGCAATGCAACATGGCATGAGAGAAATACTCTCTCTGCTTCCGAAACTATTTTCAGAACAAACATTCCACTGGTAAGAGTGCCAGTATGTGTTCCTGATCTGCTGGTCTTTGCTCAGAGCCCTGGGCTGTGGCCAGCCAAGGCAAGTGATGCCTTTTAAGCCCTCAGGGCTTAAAACATCTCCCTGTTCCTGCCTGAAGTCAAAGAACCCATCAGTCTTCATGCAGGGCAGCATCTGGTGAGATGTGGCTCAGGGCTAGCCATTTGCAGAGATTGTTTTGATGAGTAAAAACTCAAAATCTGTGCACTAAAGAAGACCCAAGGAGGTAATTCTCTTCAGTGTCTGTTCATGCGCACAGCTCTTGGCAGCTGATGAGACTGGAAGGGAAGGTCTGTGTACAGGGCAATAGGCTTTTTCCCTGGGGAGGATGTCCCGTTCCAGGGCACTGCATGCTGGAGTGAGAAGCCTCATCCACACCTGATGGCCAGCTCACCCCCAGCCTGGCTCGGGGATGAGGGAGCTGTCTCCCCTCTGTACATGCTGCAGATACAGATACAAGGTGCTCAAATAACACAGCGATGAGAATTGTTCAGGAACAGCAGAAGGACAGGCAAAGCTAGATAAGGCAAAATATAAATCTAACTCAGCCTAGCTCTGTATAAACTAAACCCTCATCATCCTCTTTGCTGCTGTGCCAGCATGTACGTGCTGCCACGCTCACCTGGGAAGAAGAGGAACATCTTTTGTGGGTGCTATTCAGCGTGGTTTGACATTTTGTTTCACAAATGCAGCCAGGCAGCAGCATCAGCCTATTGTGAAGGTTATTTGGGCAGGTACAATTGCAGCTCTCAGCGAAGGTGCCTTTGATCCCACCATCCCCATTGTTCCAGGGGCTTTTCA
The DNA here is from genome assembly GCA_013396775.1 of Cephalopterus ornatus. NCBI lineage: Eukaryota > Metazoa > Chordata > Aves > Passeriformes > Cotingidae > Cephalopterus > Cephalopterus ornatus. Next base: position 1,275,178 of record VZRE01013809.1, on the reverse strand, counting down.
TCCCATCTGGTACCCAGCTAGAAGGGCTGTGGCTGAGACCTGACTTTGAAATTGTTTCTTTTCCATTTCCTTTCAATTTTCTTTTTCTGCTGATTGACATCATTAATGAAGGCTCTGGCATTCAGCTGTGCCAAAAATGCTGATGCTTGGCCAATGCCTGACCCTCCCCAGCTGTGCAGCAGCCCCTTGCAGAGGACAGCCAACAGTGGGCCCGGGGTGGTCTGTGTGTCCTTCTGTGCATGGTGCCCATCAGCTGCTCATTCTTTTCCAAATGACTTTGCTGCACTGCAGGTTCATGTGTCACCAGCTCCCACCTTCCTCCCTCCCCGAACCTCCAATGCAGGACTGAGGAAATTGAGGTCTTTCAGATGTATGTGGAGAAGGACGGGAGAGAGAGAGAGAGAGAGAGAGAGTGGTATCTAGCAAGGGGAAGGAGTGACATCCTATTCCAGGAGCAGCCATGTGGCCAGTGGCCAGTTCTGTTGGGTGAAAACCTTGTAGAGAGGTGGGATACATCCAACTGTCCACTATATGTGACATTTATTAATCTGTTAGTTTTAACACAGGAGATTATCTGGAATTAAAAGGTACCTGTGCTCTCACAGGTGAGAAAGCCTGATAGAGTTAGAAGTGCTTGGACAATGCTCTCAGGCACATGGTGGGATTCTTGGGGCTGTTCTGTCCAGGGACAGGAGCTGGACTTCCATCATCCTTGTGGGTCCTTTCCAAGTCAGGATATTCTATGATTCTCTTTCTTATTATACCCATAAAATTGCACATGGTTTGGAGCCTGCACATATCTGCATAGTGCTGGGTTTTTCTGTGAAACTGGTGTGAATCCAGGGCCTCTCCTTTCCTCTTCTTTTTCTTTGCTCATAAACATCCTCATGGATGTTTATGAACCTACCTCCCAAGGTAGGTTCATCTTGCCTGGATGAACCTTTACCCAGTGAGGTACTGCCTTGTAAAACATCAAAAATTAAGGAATTCCTACGATATTGTTCATATTCCATATGAAGAATCCAACATCGGCAGGCTGCAGTCTGCCCCACTGGGGCAACTGGCAGTGGGAGGAAAAGTCATACTCTGAGTGGCTTTTAGGGACAAAAATGGGGGTTGTGATTAAGTGCATGTTCTGCAATGCAGGCTCAGGATAAAGTCATTTTCTAGAACCTTCTTCATATGGCACAGGCAGGACTTCAGCAGTTTCTAATCATTTATAGCTTTGCCCAGATCAGGAGAATTCAGTGAGATAAAGTGTAAAAGCCTGGAATGTTATTTAGTAAATAAAAGGTGACCCCAGAGGCAGTCAAAGTAAAACGGAATAACAGTTCAATTTTTCAATTACCTGAACAATCTCTCAGCATTAATCCTGGGTGTCGAATATCAGGTCCATACGCTGAGAAGAAATTTCCCTGCTGAATTAGTGTCAAGTGCTGCTCTTAATGCCAGTTTATTTCTAGCTGCACTTGATAAGACGAACAAACACCCGTTCTCACCTGGGTAATGTAATGGGGAAAGTTACACAAGCAGGTGAAGGTCTAGGATGCATTTCATTCTGGATACATAATTATAAATAGTTTTAAAGGAAAAGTGACTCAAACTTTTTTAATAAAACCAGTTTTATGAGGAATTGAACGCTTTTTATTGAATGCTGGGTATTACCTTCCTGCTTTGCAGGCTCTGAGAAAAACTCCAGCAATAATTTCTTTGAAACATTTAGCAAACTATTTCTAGAAATGCAGACTTAAAATATATGTTTTCATGTTTTCCTTCCTTTTCTTCATTAACTGAAAGAAATTTTTGATCTCTGGGTAGGGGGAAATTGGGCATGCACTGGTAAAGCATTTTATTTCCTTTCCCTAATTCTGGAAAAGCTACCAAGTGAAAAAGAGACAAAAAAGATGCCAAGCTGCTTCCTCTTTTGTGGCAGAGTGAAGGAAGGAGAGAACAAGGAAAAATATTACATAGAAAATTTAAGATGTAAAATGCTCACTTGAGGACAGTTTGAACCCAGTAGTTCTTGTCCTATCAACTCATTAACTGTAGTGACAGAAGAAGGAGTGATGAGTTCAAACTGAAAGAGGGGAAATTCAGGTGAGATATGCAGAAGAAATTCTCCCTTGTGAGAGTGGTGAGGCCCTGGCACAAGTTGCCTACAGAAGCTGTCTGCCCCATCCTTGGAAGTGTTCAAGGCCAGGTTGGACAGGGCTTGGAGCAACCTGGGATAGTGGAAGGTGTCCCTGCCCAGGGCAGGTGGTGGAATGAGATGGTCTTTAAGGTCCCTCCCAAGCCAAACTATTTTGTGATGCTATGATACTAAGACCTTGGGGACAAAAATGGATAAACAACAGAAAAGAAAACCAGAATATTTCTGCATGGAAAATACATTATTTATTGGGGTGAAAAGAGAATGAAAACATTCTTGTCCAGAGGCTCTGAATTGGACTGCCAAAAATCAGGCACAGCTCACTCCAGATCTCATAAAAGGGCTCCTCCACCATGGTGGCTCCTCCAGCTCTGGGCAGCCGTGGGCACTGGAGGCATCCTCCACCTGTAGCCTTTGTGCTGATGGATGGAAATGGATAGAAATGGACATGGATAGAAATGCTTTTTTTCGGGATCTTGGTGGGAAGGTCTCGCTGCGACAGGCACGGGAGGCTGCTCTCACCTTCACCAACACGGGTGCCCGTGGCTGGCACCACTTGGGCCATCCCCTCCCAGTGCTGCTGCAGCTTCTTTTCTTTTCTCTTTTATCTCTGTGTGCTCCCCAGTTCGAGTGAGGGCTTCGGCATAGCGGAGAAGATCGTGCTGCTCACCTTCATCTCCGCCGTCATTCTGATGGCCATCCTGGGGAACCTGCTGGTGATGGTGGCCGTGTGCCGGGACAGGCAGCTCAGGTGAGCCCACCCAGCTGGCCACCGCCTGCCCTGCCCCGGGGAGGAACGGGGAAATCCCCCACCTAAAACGCCCCGTGCCTGCAGCTGAGGGCACAAACTGCCACGACAAAGGGTGTCTGGCTGTTCATTGCTCCACGGCAGCGTCAGACTCACACTGGCCTCGTGCATCCCCACTCGCACTTGCGCCGTGGTGGTGGGATACTTTTAGTATCCATCCTCGACATTTTTAACATTCTCAGTGTAGAAAACCAGATAAATCAGCGGAAAACAGAGCTAAGCAGCAATTCCTTGGAGAAGCAGGTTGGCCTCTACCCCTTTTTTGCACCTCAGACTTCCTAACAAGCCCATCAGAAAACCACGCAGATCAAGGTCCAGTTGCAGTTGTGCTGCACTGCCTCAGCTTGACAAATGTTGCCCGTGATTTTGGAGGGGTTGCAGACAAAATTCCTGTTTTCCGTTTTTGAGGTTGCTGCTAACCCTGGGAATTATCAGACCAGCCTCAGGAGCAGAGTGAGGTATTTAACAGCCTCTGTTCGTGTTCTGCGTGGGATTTTTAATGGATTTAATTTTATTTTATTGTTGTGATTTAAAAAGTACTCTTCAAGTTAAAATTACAGCTTCAGTCTAGATTATTCTCAGTGCTTTCTGGAAGGATTTTATCAATTTACAAGTTAAAATAAAATCCCCCTCTTCCACCCCAAACTCCAGTGCAAGCTGTGAGGCTGAGCCACATGCAGAGACCTGTGAGCATCTATTTGCCTCCTCTGTGTGAGCAGAAAGATGTGTTTATACAGAGAACATGATGGATATTTAGCTGTAAAGACCAGGAACAAGCTAGGGGTGACTGTGTAAAGTGAGGGACATGTCAGAGACAACCTCTTAGCGTGATGGAGCAAATTAGACCCAAACTGTGTCTGAAATCTCAGTGCAGAGGCTGCTGCACTGAAGTTATCCCACCCTAATTTTATGATCTGTCTTACAGGAAAATCAAGACCAATTATTTCATTGTTTCCCTCGCCTTTGCGGACCTGCTGGTGTCAGTGCTGGTGATGCCCTTTGGAGCCATTGAGTTGGTTCAGGACAACTGGATCTATGGAGAGATGTTCTGCCTGGTCCGGACGTCCCTCGATGTCCTGCTCACCACGGCATCAATCCTGCACCTGTGCTGTATCTCGCTGGACAGGTACGAACAGGAGAGCACAGGGAATAGTTGTAGTGCTTTAGTTCTCTGCAGTGCCTTTGGTTACCTGGAGTAGCCAAAGGGCAAAGGTGAACCTGCTGGGCACCACAGAGCAACAAATCTCTCTCTCAGTGGCTGATTTTGGAGAGAGCTATCTGAATCCTGGTGAGTGCAGAAAAACTTGGGAAGGAATGAGATATATGCCAACATCAAGCCAGGGGCTCGGTTCCTCTTTTACTGTTGTCTGCAGTTTTTCAGGGTAAAGGGCAGAACTTCCCATACAGAATAGCAAGAATTTTTCACAAGATAAATAGTTAGTAGAAAACATTCTGACCAGCTCTTCTAACAATATTTAGAGCTTTTGTTTGAGTTTTGTGTGAAGATTTCAATACCGTTAAAAATACTGTTACTTAGTATTACTAATATGGCTTAAATAACCGTAATCATTCTCATCGTCGTGACAACTGATATTTAAAGAGCATCTTTCATCCAGAGAGTCTCTGTGGAGCCAGACTTCAAAAGATAGTTGATTAACCTCCCGTTGATGGGCAGCACAGCTCTGTGGTGGGAGAGGGGGGCACCAGCACGGGCAGTTTTGTATCCAGAGAAAAGCTGACGTCAAACAGCTACGGCTTCTTCCCTTATCTGGACGTTGAGGTGCCTGGAACACAAATAGGAAGCTCGTTATCTCAAAAACGTTGACAAATTGCCACTTTAAGCCAATTACCAGGAAAGCAGATGTTGGGCACTGTGCTCTGGATGTGACCTTGCTCTATAAAATGTTGGATTTTGATTCTCCAGGCTCTTAATTAACTATAGGGGGTTGTGTAGAGAAGGGGGCATGAAGGGAAAATGTTATTTCACCCCCTGATCTCCAACACCTGCAGGGGATGAGGAACCTCCCATGTGGGGTGCACAGAAAGGAGGCTGTCCGGTTTCTCCTGCCCTCTTGCAGACCCCCACCACATCACAAGCTCCTGATCCTGCTGCCTGTACACACTGGTCCCCACGATTCGGAGACAGACTTGTCTGTGGTGGCAAAGGGGTTGGGACAGTCTTGGCAATCAGAATGTGTGGCTCAGAGTTAATGCATTAGGGATACAGACCCCAGACCTGGGCTTTAAAAGTTGCTGATAGAAACTTCAATTTCTTTCACAATTTTTAGTTATTTTGGGGTTGTTTTTTTCCACAGTAAGAACCCCAGAAGTGCTAAGAGGACAGAATAGATGAGTAAGTAGAAGTGGATGGCCCTGAGAAGAGCAGAACAGGTAGATGAATGACTAGGTTTCTGTGAAGGGAAGGATGACTCAGCCCATCACGGATCTGTTCTCCATCCCCAGTGCTTCCCTAGTCCTGTCAGCTGGAGGAGCACTGGCAGCTTTGCTTCCTTCACAGGGTTTGATTTAATTCTTGCTGGCTGTTGCCCTCATGTTCATTCAGACTTTATGGCAGTGTGCTGCTTCTAGTTGGTATTTTTTTCTGTGATTCATCTATTTCCTGCCTTCTGTTTTGTTTCAGGGCATACAACTGTGAGTTTTGGGGGTTTTTTTATGAAAACTGGGGGGTTATTCTAATCCTCAGGACTCAGTTTGAAAGTCATTCCCTTTAATATTTTCACAAAGTGTTGCTTGAAAATACTTTTATCCGATAATATCTTGTATCTATTTCTATTACTGCTTCTGGAAAAGAAAGAAACAAGCCAGCATTCCAGCTTTAATTCTCAAAGGCATTTGAGAAAATCTGGAGAAATCACCACAGGATAAACTGATTTTACTGCTCAGGGAGCCAAGTATTGCAGAGACTTAGAGCCACTTTCGGTCTCAGCTGAAAAAGGGTCTTTCCAAGGTAGCAAGAGTATCTCAGGGCTCAGTGAATCCATAGTTTCCAGCCACTGTGTTATGCTCTTTCATCATCTCTTTGATATTCTAATATAATAGAAAGATTTATCCTCGCATTATTTATTTATTGCGTGTTTTATGCATACATGACCATTCTTTGTGCCTCTGCAATAAAAATAATTGCACTGCATATAAGCAGACCAAGAAGCTCTGATAGTCTCCAATACAGTTACCCTGTCAGGAAAGGCAATTTCCTTCTCCAATATTTGCAGTACAATTTGCAATACAATTACTTCTGGAAGTCTTGGGTGGGAGGGGGAAGCAACAAAGAAACAAACAGGTCCTAAATGTCTATGTTGGGCTCTCTGCTTCCTCCACCCCCCTGGCTGTATCCCAGCCTGGGAAGCTTCCCCCCAAGGCTGTGTCTCTGCTGGGCACTGTTTGCCTGGCGTGTTCCCAACATTTGCACACAACAAACCAGCCCTGACTGTGTGTGTTTGTACATCCAACGCTGATCTTACCGGAATTCAAACATCCCCCATAATCACTGCTAAATAAGGGCTAAAGCAAAGCAGATGTATCCAAAGAGTGTTGGAGCACCAGAGTGACAGATGCTTGTTGTGCCATTTACAAACATTAATTAACATTAATGTACTGTTCAGACATCAAATTAGCACAATCCCTTGAGAGAGATGATGTTTTAGAGGCTCCCGAGCCCCGATGCTCTGCAGTGGCAGTCCCCGTGCAGAAGGGGAAGTCCCTGTGCCAGGGGGAACGGAGCGTGGTCGGAGGAGCACGTCCAGGGGCACAGGGTGGTCGCTCCCTTTGCCTGCTGTGCCTGCTCCTCCTGCTCCCAGGGCTCCAGCACATCACTCTATGCTCATCTCTTCTGCACTGTGTCACAGACGAGGCACAAGGGATTGATTTCACAGAATCACAGAATATGCTGAGTTGGAAGGGACTCATTGAGTCCCACTCCTAGCCCTGCATAGGACCATTCCCAAGAGACATTTGCTCCCCAAAGGATGCCCAGGCCATGGTGGGGCTTAAGGTTGGGAGCACAATGTCTTTTTCCAGGACAGGGAGAAGCAGCTGTGCCAGCAGAACATCTGCTGGCTGTCCAGGGGGACAAGGAGGTTGTTAGTGGGGAGACTTATTAGGCTTTAAATAGCTGTCAGTAAGTAATGATTAGGCAGTCAGCAATCTGATTATATGACACAAATTCCAGTTAAAGTTCTGAGACTCTAAATCCCTGTGCCTGTTTGGGTAAAAAGACATCTGATCTTGTGCAGCTCCCAGATGCTCAGGTGGAGGAAGAGAGAGGCAGCATAGGAAGCACATGGGGACTGTCCACGAGGCTGTGAGAGGTGACACGTACCTGCAGAGTTATCCCTGTTGGCCAGAAAACTAACCCAGGTTTTGCAGAATTCAGGTCCGAGAGCATTAAGAAAAATACCAGAGCAGATGGCCGTTGGCACAGTCTGAGGGATGCACTGTCCTTTATTAATCTTTACAAACCCTCTAGAAATCTGGTAATTTATTTTGCCACTGTTCCTGCCAATAACCCTCCACACACACCAGCCACACAGGGACCATGGAGGAGTCCTCTGTCTCCATTTGGCAACATACGTTTGTATTCCTGGCTAAATTTATCCAGTTCCAATTAACTGTTCTCTTTAGCATTTTTCTCAGTGTAATTATCTCAACACCAGCAGGCCATTGTTTTTCTAATAAGAATTTAATTTTGTTAGATATAATCATTTTAGGACATTTTCTTTTTCTAGACCAGCAGTGCATAGCTTTGTTTTATTTGGCGCAGTGAGAGCCCAAAGCTTATTTGCTCTGTGGGAAAAAGGAAAACAGAAAGAGCTGTTCTTTCCAAAAAAATGTTAAAATGTGGTTATACAGAGGCCAGAACCTGGTTTCACTGCTATGTCAGCAACACCAGTAGTGCTGTTTTAATTTCACACAGGCACAAATAAATTGAGATCGTGGCTCCCTAGGTTCATCACTTGGTCAGGGTTCAGCTGGAGACTCTGTCCCAGTCTGGATGCCCGTGTAGGGCACGGCTGTTGCACCATAACTTTGGGAGAGAGCCAATAGCACCCACAGTTTTCCCATTCTTTTGTCTTCTTTTTCCTAGGTTATTTAAGGGGGGTAAACTAATATTCAGTATGAGTGTTCAGTAAATGTTCTTTGGCTCATTTTGGCCCTTGTGATGATAAAGCATATGGTATGTATATAATTTTATATATACACATGACACCAAATGGTTTTAAATGTGGGCCACCCCCAGAGCCAGTCTGTTTAGTAAAGGTGGGGGTGTATTTGTCTGTCTGTGATATCTGAAGAGCTTTTTGCAGGGTAGTGTCTACATGCCTGTAGCTCAAACAAAATTGCATTGCAAACCAGGGAGATACTTAAATTTTTCTCCCAGGGCAAAGAATGATCTAATGCAGCTCAGTAATTATATTTCTGTAGTGCCCAGAAGGCAAAGAAAGAGCAGTGTTGTGGTTGGAGCATCACTGATCCTGAGGCAGAGTCTGAACGCTCCAAGACTGCTCTCTGGAGAGGTGCCCAGGGCAGCTTTTCCACTGCCATGGGATTGAGGAGGCGCTTGGATAAATAAATAACCACCCTTGCTATAGACCACAGCTGAATTATGCTGCTGTCAGTCAGGTCCCGGTCACCAGTGTGTTGGAATGCAATGCTGTTTTTAATTGTGGCCTGGAGGGACCCTACAAGAAAGATGAAGAGAGGCCGTTTACAAGGGCCTGGTGTGACAAGCCAAGGGAGAATGGCTTCAAACTGACAGAGGGGAGGTTTGGTTTAGATATTAGGAAGAAATATTTCCCCTCAGGGTGGTGAGGCACAGGTTGCCCAGAGAAGCTGTGGTTGCCCCATCCCTGGAAGTGTTCAAGGCCAGGTTGGAAGGTGCTTCCAGGAGCACCTTGGTCTAAGGGAAGGTGTCCCTGCCCATGGCAGGATGGTCTTTAAGGTCCCTTCCAAGGTTTCTGCCCTGTGATTCTATGATTCTGTGATATCTGCAGTGGCCATGAAACCATAAGTAAGGCCATCGGAGCCATGGATTTCTTCTTTTAAGGCATCTGTGGAATGTTAGTACTTGATTCATTCCTGTGGCAAATGTCTAATAGAGGAAAGTATTGTAATAACCTTTGCTTTATGGTGCTACTTGGAAGATCTACAGCTCCAGGAAGGGATTCTTGTATTTCCCCTTCAGCAAAGAATGTCATTGCAGAGGCAAAGGAGAGGATGTGTTTTGCATCATCTGCTCTACTGTAGGGAAGTTAACATTTTCAAGGAACTGCAGAAACATGGGTCTTGACTGATAATAGTAAGAGTTAATATTTAATTGAACCTGGACGTTGTATTAATCATGTGTATGTATTGCATTTTATATTCATCCATCACACTGTTGTACCAACACATAATAGATATTCTTTATGAGCCCAGGAAAACAGCTTTAGCTTGAAAGGCAACAGAAATATAGAGTATGTCTTTATTTCAGCCTTTGACTGAAACTATTGATAATCTTAAAGACATAATTACTTTTCTCCCAGTGAATAAATAGCTGCTTAAATGCTCAAGCCATCACATACATCAAATCATCAGCTACTGCAAAAATTGGTGTGACTTCAGAGACTTCTGTTGGCATACAGAGATGTCTATTATCTGGCTCCCGGGGCTGTTGGAGGGAAATCCTGCTGGGCTCTGGAGAAGTGGACGTTGTCCTTCTCTGCCTCCCTCCCCATCAGCCAAATTGTCACCCACACTCCGATCACGGTGCCTTGTTACCCACAACAGTGACACTTGCTGAACACAGGGAAGCTCTGGTAGCAGCACTAGCAAAAGTGAAATAAAATAAAATCTTTTGACATGTAAGTGGAGGAAAATTGCTGCTGAATCACTGGGAGGGAAGAAATATGAGAGCTTAAGATGTCATTTTTACAGGCATAATTTTTACTCTAATGGCCTTTAATAGCATGAACAATTCAGTGTAAGGCTGTCAGCTGCAGAAGAGAGAGAGGTACAGAAATGTGATAACTCAAACTGCCTGGAAGAATTGTTTTCCTGCTGTAGATAATTAGCAATGTATTGTGGTTTTTCTTTTCTGTTTGCTTATCCGACTTGTGAGAGGGTAACTGATGTCTTGGCTGTTCTTATCCTTTTATTGGATTTCTTCTTTTGTCCTTTCTGCAAATAAATGGAGTCTCTTGTGACTTGCAGTAACTTGCCTTTGATGCCTCTGATGTCCAATGCTGGGCAGCACTTTCCAGTAGGTGACTTTCAGATAATAAACAATTAAATATGCCAGATATAATTCCCTTGTGTTGAGAATCAGAGGAGCAGCTGCACAAAATGCCAAGGGAAACACCATCTGTCTGTCCTAATAAACATCACTGAAAATACCTGTTTGAATTCAAAGGTAGGTTTATTTCCTGGGAAATCAGGGGTGCAGGGGGAAATCCAAACGCAATAAGCTGCAGTGACAGAGGGCAAGGTCCCACAAACACATTGTGGCTGTTACAGGGAGGGTCCTTATCCCAGGAACAAAGGAGAGGTTTATTCTATCTTCTGATATCATTTACATATTCAAATCTGACCGTGATGGTCCTCCCTCCCTGTCTGACAGACTGAGAAAAACGCAGGTTGGACAGGACCTCTGGAGGTCTTTGATCTGGCCCCTCTTCTCAATACAGGGCCAAACTCAAATGCATCTTCTTCAGGGAGGTCACTCAGGGCTGTGTCCAGTTTAATTTGGAAATCTTCGAGCTCATGAGCCAGTGAAGTCAAGCTCCAAAACTAAATCCTGTAAATTATCCAGCCTCTCCGTGCCCCCCGTGGGAGGGATGTGAGGGATGAGCCTCACTGGCTGCCGTGGCCAGGTTCCACGAGAGGAACATTTCACCCACTGATCTAAAAGAACAATTCCTGTCAAACACACCATTTCTTTGGAAGTGAAACTTTTCAGAGGATCAGGTTGATTTTCATGCACGCAAGAAACCAGAAGAGAACGTAGGAATTATCAAATTGCAATAGTTGAATGCTTGTTTCAACATTTTTCCCCTGTGACACTTTGAATCTTGTTTCAAAGAGACTTTAAAAAAATGTTTTCTTTTGACACTTTGATATTATTTCAACCCTTTGTGTAGAATATATCATCTGATTTTATCAAAATAAAGCAAGTCAGTTGACTCCACATGACTTCAAAAAAAAAGTCTCAGAAAAAAATGGAAATTCTTGTATTTTTGTGCCTGTTTAGGACAAAGATCTTCATTCCCACTCAAACCTTGATGAAATAAATTGCACATCTCAAAGGGCACTTCTCTAATAAACACACATAAACTGTGTGTATGTGTCTTATTTTAATGTGCTGCTAGCACATGCATTTCCTGAGGTTCATAGTCCACCTTTACTGTGCGGTTGTTAATTTAATTTCTCTAATTCATGATTCTACTGGCCTCATAAAATTGACTTTTATGGCCATTGAACAGTGAGCCTCTCTTTATATACACATTATACCTTATGTTGAAGCTTGACTCAAAAAAATTCTCTGACAGATCATTCATTCTGCTTGGAAACAGTTATTGGAACTGTGGCTACTTCTTCAGTGCAGGGCTCGTATCCTATGAGGCACCATATTGCATCATTTTTGTGCTTCCCAAATGGGGAAAGTATATTTTCCAGTAGGTGACTTTCAGATAATAAACAGTTACATATGCCAGATATAGCTCCCTTGTGTTGAGATGATGATCATCTCTGAGGTGATCATTATTCATCTGCTAAGAAGATGTGTTCCTCAGGCATAGAGCTGACTGATATATTTAGTTATTGAGAAAGTCTAAGAATTTGTGGGCGCTTCTTGTGTCTCTGGACCACAGTCCTGTGGCAGGTCTGAAGACATCAAAAATCTAAAGATCAAAAAATATTTCACTGGCAACCTGAGACAGACTGTCAGGTCAGGACCACCAGAAGTCTGCAATAGGATGATATTTGCTGATCTGCTCTGCTTATAAATATGGAATATTTTCAGAGTGAAGAGATTTCCAGTTTTAGGTTCGCTGCACCTGCCTGATGCACAAATCCACCTGCAGGTGGGTGGCACAGGGACCAAAGAAACAGAAGAGTTGGTTTCTTACCTCTTTCAGAAAACATTTTTAGTTCATAACTAGTTGTTATTTTAGGAGCAGGGACCTGTTGTACTTTGAGTATGAATGGATCTGGAGGAGGAAGGAGAGTGCAAGGCACATCCCCCTGATGATGCAAAGACTAGAAGCACCATGCAGATATTTGCCCTGTCCTTGTGGCAGAAGGTTAAAGCCCAGCCAGACAAGAGGTAAGATTTCTGGGAGGTAGAAAAGAGAGCTTGGTTATGGAAAAACACACTTCATTTTACTGACATTTTCGCAGCTTTGAAAGACTGCTGTAACAGCTTTTAAAGCCTTGTCAAAATAAATGTCCATTGCAGTTAGGAAAGCCCCAACACTGGCTCAGTTAAGGCTGAATGGAAATTCCTCCATCGCAGTACGGAGAGTGCGGACTCAGTGACTCAGTGCAAGGGGCGAGAGGGGCTGAGTATGGACTCACTCCCTTGCCCTGTGACCTCATACAAACCACAGCATTAACCTGTGCCTCATTTTCCCTGGCTGGAAAACAGAAAACACTGTTTTTTCCCTTGCAAGTCACTCTGAAACCTTATTTACTCATGCTGTGAAATTTCCTGAATTCCTTGTGTAAGAGGGAATCAACAGAAATAGGCTATAGACTCGTTTTTTCCTGTTTTGAAAGGAAAGAGAAAGAAGCTGGAGAAAAGGCTTTACAATTTTATTTTTAGAAGACTTGGAACGCTCTTTTGATGACAGTGGCTCTCTCCCTTTTCTCCTTGCAGGTACTATGCTATCTGCTGCCAGCCTCTGGTGTACAGGAACAAGATGACCCCACTGCGCATCGCTGTAATGCTCGGAGGGTGCTGGGTAATCCCAACATTTATTTCTTTCCTCCCTATCATGCAAGGCTGGAATAGCATTGGCATCATTGATCTGGTGAGTAGCTAAGGAGAATACACCATTCAGATATCTTTGGTACTGCTTGTTATCAACACAGTGGGGCTGCTGGACTTTTGGAGGATATCTTTAAGGGAGTTTGAAATTACTCTGTCTGAAAGGACTGACACAGGGACAATGGTGACTCTGGGAGACGATTTACTCACCTCTATGAATCAGTTCAGTGAGTAGTCCCTTGAAAACATGCCAAGCCCCATCTGGGCCCTGACAAACACCTCAGGAGTCCTCAGTTCCCCCTGGCCTTTGCAGCTCTCAGGAAGTTCTGGCCACTGCCATTGCAGTGCAAGGGATATTTGCAGAGCCAGGAATCCCAGAAGGGACAATGCTTTGGGCCAGTCCCACTAATATTCCCTGTCTTGGGGTGAGCTCAACAGGGGAAGAAGATGTGTGTAAGTCAATTCTCCCCACTGCAGTCTGGTTTCACTTGCAGGTTCCTGTCTACGGAGAAAGGATTTGAGTTGCAAATCTGCTCTTCTTCCAATGTAGAGGTGTAGGAATTAAAAATGGCAAACTGTGAAAACACCTTATTTAGAAGAGCTTGTTTAAAGAGATGTGGCACCTTCTCTGTCAAGTCAAGGACCTATGAATACTTTTTGGCTCATGGAGAATAACAGGTGCAAGCTGCTGAGCTTCTACATAAGGTGACAAAGCCAAAATTGCTTCCCATCAAGCACCTTTAGGACAAGCAGCTGGTAGAAAAGGGAGGTGCATTTTGCTTATTTTACAAGCCATGTTAGGTGTCTGATTTCATTCCCTGTTGTCTTGCCCCACCTTTCCAGAGAAGGCACCCAGCTGTCTGAACCAGCTTTTCTGAACACAAGCATAAGCCCTGCCCTTCCTTCTAACTTGCTGGTGTTCACAGATACCAGTAGCTGCATGTTGAGAGGGAGTGCAGGGTTCCAACTCCAACTGGTTACTTCAGGTAAACTTCCTTACATGCCCAAATAAATAATTTTGATATTATAGTTTTAAAGAGGAGAAAGGATTATTCTTTCGCTAGAATAACCAAGACCATGTAGTGACAGGACAAGGGGGAATGGCTTCACACTGACAAAGAGTAGGTTTACATTAGGTGTTAGGAAGAAATTCTTTACTGAGAGGGTGGTACAGAACTGGCACAGGTTGCCCAGAGAAGCTGTGGCTGCCCCATCCCTGGAAGTGTTCAAGGCCAGGTTAGATGGGGCTTGGAGCAACCTGGGATAGTGGAAGGTGTCCCCAAGGCAGGGGGATTGGAAATGGATGATCTATAAGGTCCCTTCCAACCCAAACCACTCTCTGATTCGATGATTCTATGATTCTAACTTCTTTTCTTCTTCCTTCTCCTTGTCCTTCCTCCCGCTGCCCCAGATTCAGCAGAGGCAGTTCAACAAGGCTTCCAACTCCACCTACTGCATATTCATGGTCAACAAGCCATACGCCATTACCTGCTCCGTGGTGGCCTTCTACATCCCCTTCTTCCTGATGGTGCTGGCCTACTACCGCATCTACATCACGGCGCGGGAGCACGCCCGGCAGATCCAGGTGCTGCAGCGCGCGGGGGCCCCCACGGACGGCCGGCAGCACCCCCCGGACCAGCACAGCACCCACCGCATGAAGACTGAGACCAAAGCTGCCAAGACCCTGTGCATCATCATGGGGTGCTTCTGCCTGTGCTGGGCCCCCTTCTTTGTCACAAACATAGTGGACCCTTTCATAAACTACACGGTGCCGGGGAAGCTGTGGACGGCTTTCCTGTGGCTGGGCTATATCAATTCAGGGTTGAACCCTTTCCTCTACGCCTTCCTGAACAAGTCTTTCAGACGTGCCTTCCTCATCATCCTGTGCTGTGGGGATGAGCGATACCGAAGGCCTTCCATCCTGGGGCAGACAGTGCCCTGTTCCACCACCACGATAAATGGATCGACGCATGTGCTAAGGTGAGTGTTTCCTGGATGCTGCAAGATGCCTGGAGTCACTAGAAAGAGGATTTTTTCAGAGTTTTTGTACAGAATTGGTCTTGCTTTGAAATGTCTTGATCGATTAAGTGTTTAGAAAGGGAGCGGACAAGAGAAATCCTGAGGGTGCTCAGACAATCTGGGTCTGTAGATAACAGGGCATGTGCACTTTCTCCAGGGGTGTGCTCAGGAAAGAGCTGGGAGAATGCAGGAGTCATGTGTGCATTTTGGCATTGTTGTTTTGTCAGAGGGGAACAACTTGACCCTACAGGGAGCACCTTGGGGAGACTGCCTACTCCATTTTCTCTAGGAAAGGGATCACAACCCCTCCTGTAGCCCCTTCTCAGGTTCTGCCTTTTTAGGCCCTCCAGCCACTCCTGCATCCTCTGAACTGATAAAAAGCAAAGGATGAACTTCTGCAAGCACCCTGACTGTGAGCCATTCATTCCATGGCTCTCTGCGAGGAGAGGCATTACCACTTTGTCTTAGCAGCTCAGAAAATGCCTTTTACTGTAGCTCAGCCCAGCCCACGCAGCCCTGCAGGAGCCCAGGATGCCTTGCCTGGGCCGTGGTACACAGTCCTGAGGTTGGCAGTTTGGGGTTCCAGTGAATTTGAACCCACCTCACACCCCCTCCCTTCTCTGACTACCTCGGTGTGTTTGCTGCCAAAGCAGTGTGTGGGCTGTGCACTGGGTGGGTACAGAGGGGCTTGGAGGACTCTGTGGGATGGGACACTGCTGCCTTCCCACTGAGGACAGAGGTGGGAGGCAGAGCACAGGAGGAAGGAAGAGAAGAACAGTTAACTTCTGTAATATCAGAACAAACTGCAGTCTCTGAATAGAACCAGAGGTGTTTCTATGCAGCTGTCTAGAGGAGATTTTGTTCTTTTGGTACGTGGGTACATGAGTCTTCACAAGCAGATAAGGACTTGGTAACTGTCTTAGTGTTCAGAGCTGAACCCTCCTGGAGACTAAATCAGACACAGAGCACTTCCCAGCTGGGTCTGCTCTGCTGGTTTGCCCAAGCTCCCTTCTGCAGTAATCTCTGAAGTTTTAGAAAGAGTCCTGAGCCATATAATGGATGGGAGATGTGGCAGGGCTTGTCACAACCTTGAGACAGACCTCTCAAGCTTTCTAAGTCATGAAGGACATTACAACGTCTTTATCTCCTGCTGATTAAATTTGGTGACCATGATCCCATGGTCCCAGAGCTCTGTCAGTGATGGATGTGTGGCACCGTGCCATGCTCAGCCTGTATTTCTATCAGATGCTCCTCTGCTGCAGTAAGGAGTGAGAGAGCAGCCCTTGTTGGGGACAGCTCTCCATCCCACAGCGAGTGAGCCGGTCCCCCTGCCTGGGGACCTGCAGGTGTAAAGGCTGAAAATACATCCTGTGCAGGGGGAGAGAGCTCTTGCTCCCATTCCTGGTTCACCAGGGTAGCTCTGTGCTCTCAGGACTGCACCCAGTGGATGCAGGGACCAGCGCACTGGCTTAGGCACAGAGATAGTGATGTCTCTTTTGGATGGCAAACATAGCAACAGGATGGTTTTTGTTAAGATGACAAGGCAGAGAGGGGGCAGGCAGCCTCTCTCATGTGAGGGTTGGAGATGTAGAGGGCAGGGAGAACATCAGCCCAGAAGCTGAATTGCTTCAGTCTGTGCAGGAGTTTGACCTGTAAGTGTTGCAGATGGTAATGCTGGTGACTCCTCATTTCTCCAAGTTGTCCCATTGCTTTTGTACTGTTACCTCTCTGTGAGACTTTGTTATCCTGCCTTTGTCCTGGGGACAGGAAAGCTCGGGCCAGCAGAGAGTTGGGCTCCAGAGAGAATGATCAAGGAGCCTCTGAACACTTCCAGGAGGGCTGCACTGCTGGTGGTTTCCTTCATTCTCTGCTGAGTGTTCCTAAGCTGACAAAATCCTCATTTTGAGACTTTTTAAACACACTGATGTCCCTGTGGTGGCCAAAGTAAATGTGAGGAGTCACCTCTCCTCCAAACCCCGGGGTGCCAATGGTCTCAGCCATCCTGGCCAGCTGGGGAGGCTCTGGTGTGCTGCAGGAAATAGTGGATTCCACTATGGATCTGAGAGCATGCTTTCCTCTTTTCCAGCTTCTCCCTCCCACTTGTACCCCTCTACTCCTACACAGAAGTTATCCATGCAAGTGGAGACAATCCTGCCAATCCAGGTGTGACACCCATTGTAAAAGACCCAGTAAGAACCAAACCCACACAGGGCATTGTCCACTTGCAGCTTTTACAAGTCCTGTTATGAATAAGAGGGTGTCACCTCTCTTCAACATACTCATACTGGACTTAAATTATGTCCTGCCCTTCCATATCAGTCCAGCCCTGCAGAAGGCACTCGGTTCCTACTGCTGCATCCCCTCCTCCCTCTGTGTGCTGGAGGGAGGCAGCTCTGCCCATCAGCACTTCAGAGAGCAATTATGTTCTGTTTTCCTCAGCTTTGTAACTTGTGAGAAAAGTGTGGCTTCTTTTCCCAGTGCAGATTCTGCACTGATGATGGTGGAGGTATGGGGATTAAAGCCAAACCAACTAATTGTAGTTTGTGGATAGTTAATCTCACTTGAGGAATTTTAATTTCTTCAGTGCTTCTCTCTTAAGTGCCAAAAAGGTTGGATACAGCACGAATGGTGGAGAAATTTAGTTAGGCAGGTTCTCTCAAGACATAACATACATTTCTTTGCTACCTTTGAAATACAAGGGGTTTATGCCCAGCAGCTGAAATATTGAAACCTTCCTGTATGGGCTGGCTTCCTACCAACACCACTGAGGAGCTGCACTGGGGACCTGACACTTCTTTTCCAACCTCAAGTCGTTTCTTCTTGACCAAGTGCTTCTGCAGCTGGGAAGTTGTGCAAGTGGGATTTTACAGCTGCTTTTTTTACCCTGCCAGAGGGTGCAGTGCCAAGAAGGACAGACCTTGTGGGCAGAGTTCCTGTCCCAAAACCCACAGAGATTTGCCCTTTATATTAAGCTGACATGAGCCATTTATCCTGAGAGGGAGTCAGGAGTGGTTGACTGTAAGTCTGGGATTTCTGACTCCTCTCTGCTTCCAGTCTTGAGAGGATCTGAACTTTCCTTCAGCCCTGCACCATTCTGTCCTTGCTCACACCCATCTCACTGGTGCGTTTGCAAGTGCAGGAGTGTGTTTGCCACTGCTGAAGTTGAGGCTCTTGCTCTCAGACATGTCTGACCTGAGAGTGTCTTCCAGGAAGGGAAGGCCTTTCTTCTTTTTTTCTTCTGATAACTTTAGTGTCAAAATTATCCGACATGCCCGTTTTGGGATTTTTCACATTTGTATTACGAATGGGGGAGGGGAGGGTGGAAAGGAGGAGCAGAGCTCAATAAAACACAGCAGTGAGAAGAGGCAGACGCCCTCACCACACACAGACTGAGACTACTAGGGAGACAGTTCTCATTCCTTCTTTTGTTTTAGTTTATTTTTTAGTACTCTGTGAAGATTGTGGTGTTCTGAGAGACGCAGGCAGGCAGAAACTTTTTACAGCACAGCTGGGGCCAGTCACAACCCCAGTGGTGATGGGGCTGGGGAGCAGAGACTGCACAGTGGCTTGACCATGATATGAGGGTAATTACAGCTTTTTTAATGCCATGGCAACCACCCCACTTTATCCCTAAATTATGAACCAGAAGATGGGGAAAGGATTTCCTGTCAGTCACCTGTGTTGTCTTGAACTCTCCATCAGCTGGTGTGAGACACACACTCCTTGAATAGGACAAGACATGGTGCAAAATATGTTTTGAGGATGTCAAGAACAGCCAGGAGATAAATCTTGGTTAGAGGGGTATCTGTGTGCAGTGGGAAAGTGTGTAAGAACTAAATATTCAGCTTCAACAGAAGACTTTGATTTACCTGTTATTCAGGTTTGCTTTCTGCAAATGTAGGAATTGCCAGAACCCCTATTTTTATCCCTGGATGTTCATCTATTTCAATTCTGATCTGTACCATCAGAATTCAGGCAGGACACGTGCAAATGTTGAATTGAAATCTGCAGGGGTGGGTACGATCTGAAATTCATGCCCAATTCATTTTTCAATGCCTGAGATTGCAACTCACATGTCACAGACAAAGGTTTGTTTCTCTGGCTGCAGCACAAATTGCATAATTCATTTTAAATATTTGCAATTCATAGTTATAATAACCTATGGTTTGGAATGTCATTCACTGAAAAGACTTGGGAATCATTCTGGAAAATGAGTGAATGGGAAAATTTACAATGAGCACTCAACTAATGTATGACAAAAATTAGTACAATAATGAACTGCAATAGATGCAGTTCCTGGATGGCTGTACCATGTGTCCAGGGGTTCTGTGCACAGAAAAAAAGAAAAATTCCAGAATCATCTGAAAAATGCTGTCTTGCCCTTTAAACAGATTGCTTGTGTATTGTTTGTCATGCGTAGATATTTATTCAACAACAAACTCGTGCCTTCATGAATCATTGAACCCTGTACTGCACAAGCGGATGGGAACCTAGGTCAGCATTGCTTGAATTTTTAGATAAAACAAGTTTTGAAACTTCGCCACAGCAAAGAAGATGACTTTGGGAGAAACATATTTGAGCAATGATCAGAGTAGACAAACTTTGGAACATTTGGGTCAAGGAGGTCACTTTGGTGTGTTCCCTATTTCCTCTCAGAACTGCACTGCTCAGCACAGAGCACTGTATTAGTCTTTTCAGGGAAAGCTCTAGTGAGAGGTTTATTTTTCCATCACAGAGAGGTATTCTCAAAATGTCTATTTTATTTCTCCAAAGTAAAACACATCCTGATTTTTCTCTTAAAAAAGCCCAAACTAACAAAGCTGGGAAAAAAAGAAACATGCACCTTGGGGTCTGGAAGTTCATTGTCTTCATAAATACAAAATCAGATAAATAACCCCCTCAGCCCACACTCGTGTCAACACTCTGGAGGGGCAAAAACCCTGGGAGAAGTGTGCAGTAAATCCTGGTGTGCAGCTGGAGCACTGCTGTGCAGGGTTATTGGTCCCTACAGGGAACATGAGTAATTGTGCCAGTAAATCTCCCAAACTTCAGTGAGCTCTGGTGTTTCCCTGCTCCCTTGGAACAGGCACCTCAGCGACTCAGGTCTCTGGTTTTTAGAAATTTAGCTTCTCCACAGATCTGTTGGAATAAAAATAAATCCATGCTGCTTGTAGGGAAGAGAAGGTCAGAGCTGCTGTGGAGCAAGAGGATAACTGATTATAGAATCACAGAATGGTTTGCGATGGGGCTTTGCCCCTCCAGCCCAGCCCAGCTCAGTTCAATCCAGTCCAGTCCAGCCCAGCTGAGCCTCCAAACCAGCCTGTCCTCCGCTCTCCTGCCTTTCTTCCATCTCTCCCGAGGCAGAGCCATCCCATGGTGCTTGACAAGCCCAAAACTCTCCCAGCACAGATGTTTAGTGAAGGTGCATGCCAATTATTTGCATTTCTCGTTCACGCTGCCAGGCTGCCTGGAGACTCCTCCAAACTAGTCGAATGGGTAAAATCCAATATTTATTGGTTCTTCCAGAGTTTCTGAAAGGTTTTTTTGTTTTGTTTTGCTCTTAAGGAGAAATAGGGAAGCAGTAGGTGGGCACCTGGGTGTACAAAACTCACAGTGAGTTTGCCAGCAAGGGAACAAAACCCATCAATAACAAACATGTTATTTGAGCTTGGTTTGACCAAATTTGAAATCTTCACTGTGACTCAGTTTTTAAACACAAAGGATTCACATCTTCGATTTAATTTGTTTCTTTAGCTATAACTGCAAGATGAATATACTTCCAATGGGTTTTCCCCCTTTACACAAACTGTAGATGTTGTATGATTATTTTTTTTTTCTTATCACTAAGGTATCATTTAGAAAAGAATTTAATTGACAGGATGCTACTGCCCTAAGCTATAAAGATGTTTAGTACAAAACCAGTCCATTAGGGTTAAACTTTCTGACTGGCTGGAACTGCCTGGGAATTTGACTGATCCTGCAAGATGGATGAGAGCTTTGATATATGTTAATGTCTTCTTTACTACAAGTTCGTTAGCCCCAAGACAGATCATTTGGACTTGGTCTGCTCTTCACTTCATTGCCTCAGCCCTTGGTGGTTCACACTGGATTTGCACAGGTCATTTTTGGAGGCGTTTTGGACTTGCTCTGCTGGTGGACTTGGAGCAGCTCCAGGCTGCCAAGGTTTAGGGTCTGTGTTGTCCTTGCGCCAGCAGTTGCCTTATTAATGGGCTGATAGGCAAGAACTCGCCCCCCTTTGTGAAGGTGCTGATAAAGCACATGCCCACTAAGTTCTTTTTGGGAAGTTTCTGAGCAAAACCTTGAGAAACACAGGAAATTATATGCATTTAAAAATGGGAACTTCAGTGTTATTTCACTCATTTTGCCAACAGCCCCAGGGCTGAGCCCTCTGGGTAGTGCAACCACAGGCTGCTCAAGATGTGTTTTCAGTTCAGGTATCAGTTCCTTGTGCCAGGAGAAGCAGCTCAGGACCACAAGCCCAGCACAGCTGGATGGTTTCACCTGGCAAATGCAGGCTGGGAGGGGATCTGATTGCTGTCTGTAAATGCTAATATTGTTACCCTGAAAAGGGATTCTATAAAATATAGGAGATAGTTAGACTCAATAACAACTAAAAAAAGAGTCTTGTCATTTCTTGAAGGAGCTTTCTTGTAATTTTTTTGTGAAGCTTTGCCAATATTTACAATCAAACTTATGTTCCAACTTCCCTGGCATGATTTTATAACTTGGCACCAGCCTTCTACACAGTCACAGCCTTCTAACATTCACAAACACCGTGACTGGAAGTTGTGAGGGATTATGAGCAGGGCACAGAGAGCTATAAATATCAGTAGGTACATGATAGCTCAGACAGGAGATATGGACTGAGTCGGGGCGTGCAGGGGGACATTATACAACCTGCTGTGCAGGATCCATGAACAGAGGAGCCCTCAGGTCCAGCAATGTAGATGTTCTACAACAGCCCAAGTTATCACCATAAAATAGAGTTGCACGTGTGGCAGAGGGCTTGGCTGTGTGTTGTTCTGTGCAGCATCAACCAACCTACAAACTGAAAGATGGAACATGATCCCCTTCTGCACAGCTGTCTTCTTCCTTTGCCCTCTCCCTCATCCAAAGAAAGCTGTCTGTGTTTCTGTGTCTCCTGACTCCTACAAGTATGTGACTGCACAGGGCACCCTGTGGCAGTTGGTGGCACAGGAAACTCCTCCAGCTAGCTGATGTGGTGCCCACAGAGGCTGAATCCACCCTGGTCAAAAGCATTTGCAATGGTCAGGACATACTTCCAGCCTGGCAGTGTACATGGGGATGTGCAGAGAGATGAACAGCCACAGCTGGGTGGGTGGGAAGCTGCAGGAAGGGTCCTTTCCCTTCCCTGATTTCCTGTGCCCACCTTCCACGTCCAGGTGTTCCTTGAACACCACCACGGATGGTGATTCCACCACCTCCCTGGGCAGCCCCTTCCAATGCCTGACAACAATGTTCAGTGAACAAATTCCTCCTGATGTCCAACCTGAACCTTCCCTGGTGCAGCTTGAGACCATTTCCTCTCATCCTGTCCCTTGTTCCCTGGGAGCAGAGCCCGACCCCCACCTGGCTCCATGCTCCTGTCAGGGAGTTGGAGAGAGTGAGAAGGTCCCCCCCGAGCCTCCTCTTCTCCAGGCTGAGCTCCCCCAGCTCCCTCCGCCACTCCTGTTAGGACTTATAAAGAAGGGAGGCTCCAGCACGGTCTGAGAAATAACAAGCAGAATTTACACTATGAATTGAAGGCAGAGAAGCCGTGTGGGGGTGGGAGCTGATGGCAAGACATGGCAGTGGGGAGCTGCTGCCAAGCTGTTCTCTCTGCCTGAGATGCAGCCCCTGCCCTGCCCCTGTTGTGGCCCTGGGAAGGCAGAGCCTGTCTGTGCTCACAGAACCAAGCACGACTGGTCCCACACGCTGCACCTCCAGCTTGTGTGTGGGAGAACTTGGGGTTTTTCGATTGTGGATGGTTGCTGAAGGTATTGCTGAAGCCTTTCTTTGTATTTGTAAATGCAGTAGGCTTGTTGTTGAGGTTGGGTTATCCCCAGGGTAGAAGTCCAGACACTAATTATTTGTCTCTTATCTGTCATCAGTGAGGTTTAGGGTAAGGTTTTTCCTCCTGCCCCTTCCCTGCTTTTTCTTTCCTAGGGATCTGTGCTATATTTAGGAGCTGAACAGTTTAAAGATTTTTTTTTTCTTTTGACACTTCAAACTTCTTCTGAAAAAAAGGTTGAAGAGTAGAAAAAGGGCACAAGGTAACCTTGGCTCCCCTGCCCTGCTCAGCATCCCCTCGGCTCCCTGGGATGGTGAGGCACTGCTGGCACCTCTCTGGGCTGTGTGGCCGTGCTGCACGCTGTGTCTCAGGAGCCTGGTACCTTTCTTCACCCAAAACCTGCCTGCCAATAACCAGGACACTGCTGAAGCCTTGTACACTGCTCAAAAAGTGCCTCACCAGAGGAAACTGAGAACTTCTGATAAGAGAAAAGCTTCTTGTAATTGTACTGAGTGAAATCAAGATATTTATCTTATCTCCTACAAAGGAAAGAGGGGATTAGGGTTTTAAAATGCCACAGTTTCCTTCAATTTTAGTAAGATAATCTCTTTCAATAGGACTGTAAATTGGAAAAAGAGATTAGAGTTAAGCTAAACCCCTTTTTGTTGTTTGGCCTAATACAAGATTCAAGATCAGAACTTGTCTTCTGCATCAGTTTGTTTCTGGTAGGGAAGCCAAGGCACTAAAGGGCACCTTGAGCTCAGAAGCAAGTGAAATATCAACTCATTTTTGTCTGTTTTTTATTGCACGATTCGTGCTTTGGTGCCAAAAGCACTTGATGTGGTCTGGTGGGGCAGGATTCCCGTCAAGGCTTTTTTTCTGGTCTGAGATTTACTTTTGCTGTTGGTTGCCCTGGTTTATCTCTCCCTGTGGAATGCCTGATGCCTGGTTTGGTACCTCCCTGTTGGTGGTAGAATTTTGGAGGTTTCCATGAAAGCCCTTTCTGCAGGAAGCAGTGGGGATTCTGTGCTCCGTGGGCTTTCCAGGGAAGTTTGGCTCAGTGCAACTGCCACAGGAGCTGCCTGCGCATGCCACCCTGTGTCCTGCTTGGTATTCTGCTTACAAAAAATGGAAGCAGTCTGGTTTACAGAAGTTAGAGGTGACCCAGCTCCTGGTAGCCCTTGCTGCGCTGTCAGAGGATAATGCTGGAAGGAAGGATTGTGTTAGAAAAAGCAGAAGAGAAGAAACCACAAGGATGAGATGTCTAGTCTTGCTGCAGGCCAACATTCATTCTCTGTCCAATTATTGTTGGGTTTCACTTCACTGTCTTTCTGATTCAAACAGAAACTTTAAGTAACTTACATTAATTGTTGTCTTTTCCAATTAAACCTCTCTGGTCTCTGACATGCATGACTGTTTCTTGTTTCCCTCTGCTTTGAGTAATGAACAGTGTGTCCCCAGCTCTGTGCTGGCCTGGAACAGGAACAAGGTTCCCACAGGCAGCTCTGGAGAGCTCCCACTGTGCTCTCAAGGGCTTCAGAAACACCTCCCTTGCTGTGATGCCTCGGCACCTACTGCCCTTCTGCTTCCCTCTGCTCCAGCATCTGCTGCTCTCCTCAAAGTTTCCTTTCCTGGTCCCTGCAAAAGGTGGTGCAGGGAAACAGCAAAGGGAGTGTGTGACAAAAGCAGGGAATTCATCTGCCTCGTGGGTCTCATTCACTAAGGATGGGTTGAGTTTCCACATGTACTTTTTCATCCTTCCAGGCCTCTTGACAGTAAAAGCAAACAGCTCCTGTGCTGCACAGAGTGATCTGAATGGTATTTTTCATTGCTTTGGAGGCCTTGATGAAAAAGCAGGACATTATGTGTTGGGAAAAGCTCTAATCTGATTTCACTTGAGTCCTTATCGACATGGAGCACCTTTATTGGACTGGTTAATCCAATCCCAACTTCCTGAATCAATGATACGATGCCAGATATTTACTCAGGTTCATACACCCAAAGTGGAAAGTGTCTGGTGAAAAATTAATTCTTTCTCATGTAATGATATTTGTCTCAGCTTCTCAATGTGTCCTGTGTTAAGATTATGGGACAGGCTGCAACAGCTGGTGCTGGGAGTGGTGTGATGAGATGGACAAAGAAGTGAGTCAATTCTCTGCCTTCCAGCTTTAATTAGGATCCACTGCCCAGAGCAGAGCACTGCTGGCCACAGCACCACACTCCCTGCAGCTGGAATGCCTGACATCTCCCCCTGTCACATGACAAAGCCCAGACCTGTTGGAAACACACCACGTAAATAATGGAATGCAACTTAAACAATGGCATTTAGATAAATACACGCATCCCTCATAATACATGTCAACATACAGAATCTGATTCCAAGTCCTTTGGGACTCTCTCCATTCATTCCAGAGGTCCAAAATAGGGTTTAAAACTAATTTTGGTACCTGAATAAACTCTATTATGGATAGCAATTTGCTATCCACCTACTTCCCTTCTGTTCCAGCTGACCTTTGCACAGCTTTGATGAATGTGTTGGGCTGTTTCTCTCCTCTCCAGAGATTAATATGTTTTATCAGTCAGAGTGTTTTCAGACAATGCAAATCAGCATTTGCAGAGAGCTCCACATGCCTTAGGGCCAGAAATGCTATATAAACCTAAGCAATTATTATCATGTTCTATTATTCGTTGTGGCAGCAGACATCTCCAATTCAGAGCTAATTGTTTAAGTGCATTTTAATTTTAGGTTAAGTTCTTTGTTCTTTTTCCTTTTTCAATAAACCTCTTCCTTTCTGATTGCTGTAGGAGAATTTATTTAAGCATTATATTCACCACCTCTTCCTCTGTAAACTCACATTGTGGAAAAGCTTCCCCATTGCTGTAGTTAAAATTGTTTCTAAGGCCTTTGGGGTATCTGTGTCAGAGAAGAGCCTGTTTTTCTCAAGAAATTTTGGCCAGCTCTTTGGGATTTCCAGGAAAGAGTCAAGGACTTTCAGTCCATCTGCTGGGATTTGATTGTCTTTTACTAATTTGCCACTTTTTGGATCCTTATTTCCAATTGCTTTGTGGCTGCTGGTGCCATCCTGCCTGGGTCACAGGCTTCAGCAAATGTAGGAACCTGCTAACCCTGCTGTGACCGTGTCTGCAGTCCTCACCCACCTGGGACTTCAGTCCTTAGTCAGCTCTAAGCATCTTTTCATTTTAAACTGCCCATTTCGAAACAGAAAATTGGCCATTTTGAGGTTTTTGGTTTTATTAATTTGGCATAACAAAGGTTATCCTTGCTAACATCTGCTGCTGAGTAAATATGTGCATCTTAAAGAGGTGACCTGACCTGGGAATTGATACAGACAGAGTAAAGATGCACTATTGCTTTAGGGATGCCTTTGGGAGTAAATCCTGCCTTGCAAATACTGCATCCCCCATTACATCTGGCTGAGTGAGGCTATTCCTGCATTAGCTGGTGATTTCCAGACCTTACTTCTGCATTACTCTGTCTGTTCTCTAGCCATGACAGACAACTTCAGCCTTGCTATCACCTGGCACAGAATACAGCAGTTTTAAAAGTCAGGGACCCAGATTTTGGAACTCTCCAGGGACTCTTTCCATGGTCTTATGCTGGACTGCTTTTAAATTTGATTTCAGAAAATACAGATACACACAGGCACAGGCTTGGAAATGAGATTTGCACAACAGAGCACTCCTTAGGATCCAGCTTGACCGTATTACTTTTCCTTGCTTCGACAGCGCTGTGTTGGGAAGGAGGAACATTGCCACCAATGTTCCATGCCCATCCTGCATTCTTCCTTTTCTCTGGTGCTGCTTTCACTCATGGAAGTAAAAATAACCACTTTGCTTTATTAAACCTTCCTTGGCAGTGACTGAACCAGTAGTTTCAAAGTCAGTCGTGTCCCTGAAGGAGGTGTGTGGATTCTGTCTGACACTTGGCGAATGTCACTGTCACGAACAGACTTTGCAGAGATGTTCCTGCAGGCTTAGCAGAAGGGATGTCAATTAGGCTGTCGATTTGTGTTGTTCCATAGGCCAATCAAAGCACAGCACTTCAATAACTGAAGAGGCACAAGGTACTAAAGAGCATTTAGCCTTATCTCTAAAGTGCTTATATCATCATAGAATCATTTAGGTTGGAAAAGCCCTCCGAGACCACAAAGTCCAACCTGCTACAGATCCCCACCTTGTCAACCAGCCCAGAGCACTGAGTGCCACATCCAGTCATTCCTTGAACATCTCCAGGGATGGTGACTCCACCACCTCCCATTTTTTATGCTTTGCCTTAGTATTACATCACACACCAAATAATCTGACATCCACACAGGAGCATTATAATGCTCTGAAATCCTTACCTCTCTCAAAAGGAAGTATAGCAAGTCCTTTAGCCTCCAACCTTCCAAGGTCTGAGTCCTGACAGCACTTTTTCCTCCGCTGAAGTGAAGCCACCTCTGTAAAGTCATGTAACAGCTGTTTAAGTGTCCACAGCAATTTGGTTTTGGGTTTTCATATTAAAGAATTGAAGGAAACACAATATGGATTTGTCACTTTGGAAAGCTGCAGTGTTGTTCCATGAAACAGAGGAGCCAAACTGGCAAACTCAAGTAGTAGTACCAAAGAAAAGAAAAATCAAGAAACCGATCATGTCTTATGTTAATGGTATGTATGAGTAATTCTATCACTGATTGATCTGTCATCTGCCTGGCAGTGCACAGAAACAGTCACAGTTTATATTGATATATTAAAGGCACATGTCATGTGTTTAGTGAGATTCATGCCCTATGGTGCTTTTTTGACAAGTTTTTATAGCACTGTAGTTAGTATTTATTAACAGCAGAAGCACTTTATAACACTTTGATATAACATTTGAGACAAAAACTGCACAGAGCAGCTACTTCACAGGCAAGAAAGCCATTAGGAATGACACTTCCAGAAGTGTTACCAAGAGATCTTCAAAGAGCTCCATTCCATACCATTGGCAGCACAGTGCTGTCAGCTGTCAGCACGGAATATGGAAACATTTGCTTGGCTTCACCCCAGCAGCAGTGTCACATCCACCTCCCCAGCAAGCAGATGCACCTTCTGCAGCACCTCGGCATCCCTGGAACTCCCTCATTAGGCACTGTCTGTTCAGCTTCATATGGCAGGGGGAAAACCAGGCACCGATCTCTGCTCTGTGCGACAAGTGACAGGACCCCAGGGAATGGCTGGAGCTGTGTCGGGGGAAATTTAGGTTGGATATCAGGAAAAGGTTCTTCCCCCAGAGGGTGGTTGGGCACTGAACAGGCTCCCCAGGGCAGTGGTCACGGCCCCAAGGCTGACAGAGCTCAAGGAGCCTTTGGACAACACTCTCAGGGACATGGTGGCATTGTTGGGGTGTCCTGTGCAGGGCCAGGAGTTGGACTCAGTGATCTTCTGCATCCCTTTCAGCTCAGGATATTCTGTGATTCTATAAAAACAGGATGCAAGAGAGTAGTCCATAAAAAAAAAATCTCAGAGAACTCAGGGAAATGACGCACTTCAGTGACACACTATTTCTTTTTCTGTTTTTGAAGGAATCTTTGTCCTTGATGGATTTTAAAACAAGCCCATGAACATCCTTTAAAATAAGCTGTAGGCTAAATTAATTTCCTTAAAAGCCTCCTACCCCTATGCATGGGTTCACATGGGTTTGCCTGGGAAGGTTTGGCTGTAAAATTGTGTATGTTCACCTTGGGCTTCTTATTGTCAGATAATTAATGTTTGAGCAGTACAGGCTTCTGGGCTCTCCTGGAGTTACCTGCTCCTCTCTCTTACCTTGTGGGCACATCTTGTTTGCAGTCACAGGGCACACACAGACACACACACATGAGTTTTACACGTACACGTCAGAGCACCCCAGACTTAAAAGAAGGGCTTTGATTTTTCAACAGTGCTTCTCCCCTTGGCTTCCAGTGTAGACCTGCAGCACCTGCAGTGCTGAGAATTTTGGAGGCAATTAAATCCTTGTGATCCACAAAATCCATATATGCATGTATTGGGAAGCAGCAAAGAGGTGGTTGGACAGAGGCTGGTCTATGGAATATCGCTCAGAAATACCAGGCACATTAAAGGACAATTCTAATCTATACTCTCATGACATATGGAAAGTTGTCTAAGTCAGATGAAGTTTTAGATGCCTGAAACTTGATTTCTTCACCAATCTACATTCTCAGCCGTTGTTGCCAAAGTTTTTGTCCAGCTGTGACAGAGATCACATGAGCTCAGAGACAGCCCATGTGGTTAAATTAGCCTTACAAAGCATTCATGCCCAAGCAGGACAATTTTCAGCTGTTAATTATGTTGTCACTGCCATGATGCTACTTCACACCACTTCTCCAGTCTCCACAGCCAATTCAGTGGCTTTTAGTAGAGGAAAAACAGCCTCCACATCAGAACTGATGCTGTTTATATAGGAAAATTTTCATTTACTGTATCAGGCTCATGTTGTCTGGTCAGGAAAAAAACGCAGGACAAGGAAGGGAGTTATGGCTGGTCAGTGAATTAAGAGGCACTGGCAATTCTCTGTTACACTTTAGAAGGTTGGTGAGAGACCAGTAGCACCTTGTTCACAGCCAGCAGTGATATATTTTTAAAGTTCATACCAGGTGCTGGCTTGCAGCCAGGTACAGTTACAACTTTACTGAAGATTAAATAGTAACTGCAGTCTGACAGAGTCAGGGAGCTCAACTATTGCTCCCCATTCTGCACTTAAAAACCCAAACCAACATTTCCAGCACACTAGAGTTGTCAAAAGGCTCACAGATCACCAGCCAGGGATCTACAGCAGCTCTGCACTGCCTCTGTAAATCAGATTTCTTCACAGTGACATGTCAGTTATCACATGTAGAAATTAAGTGGCCCAGTTGCTACTCCCTGGACTTTTCTTTAACAGGTACGGTTGTCTTCCTCAAAAGAGGATCCTCAATCAGACCAAAGGGGCTTGTTGGTACTCATGAAATTTAGCAGGAGGAAGAGAATATCTAGGTACCAAATCCTTTCCTAGAGCAATCCTGAAGAGGTTTTGGAATATAGGTTCAACAGAGCATTCTTGCCTAAAAGCATATCAGTGAGACAGGAAAAGGATATTCTTGAAAAGCAGAATGATTCCCAAAAGGGTATGAAAGGACCGCACCTGATGCCTCATACAGTTCTAACACAGTTACCACCACTCCTCTAGAAATCAGGTCTCCCCTTTAGTGGGAGGTTTGGAGATGTAGGTCTGACGCTACTGGAATATAACTGCTCAGTCTTTGATGTCGGGCTAGTGGGAAAGCATTTTTCGATTAACCATCTCTGTGTTTTTTCCTTCCCCCCCTTTAACTACCTCACTGTGTCTGTCTTTCCTCCCTTCTGCACTAAAAGTGGCTGTTCCTCTGTCTCCAAGCTCCTCCTGCTCTTCTGCAGCAGACCAGCTCCTGTCTAACCATGAACATGCTCTGTAAGTCCTTTCTTTTATTACTGCAGCTCTGTGTCTGTTCACTATTTACTGCAACACAATTTGAAGCCTCATTTGATTTATAGCTGAAGATTTGTGGAGTAGAGGCAGAAGCTCCAGCTGAATGGGGATGTTTCACCACAGGACATGGAGGGTGGGCTCCTGGCTGCAGGATGCTGTGCTCAGCAGGGATGCTGCTTTTTGGGGATGGTTGTTCTAGGATGGTTGTTCTCACTCCAAGGACCATGGTACAACACTGCAGGATCCCATCAGTGGGCACCATACAGAGTAAGACAAGATAAAGAGAGTAGGTTTAGATTAGATATTAGGAAAACAGTCTTCCCTATGAGGGTGATGAGGCCCTGGCACAGGTTGCCCAGGGCAGCTGTGGCTGCCCCATCCCTGGAGGTGTCCAAAGCCAGGTTGGACGGGGCTTGGAGCAACCTTGTCCAGTGGAACGTGTCCCTGCCCATAGCAGGGGGTGGAACAACATGAGATTTAAGATCCTTCCCACTCAAACTAGTCTGTGATTCTATGACAATAACAAGCTGGGATTAATTTCACATTAGAGCAGCCCAACCTCCTCCTTATGTCACAGACTGTGCTCAGGACAGGAAAGCTCTCTGTGGCCCTTGACTGGATCAAGTCTAATCCATGCATAAAGCATACAGGCCTTTTAATAATTCACAGAATCACAGAATATTCTGAGCTGGAAGGGACCCACAAGGATCATTCAGTCCAACTCCTGGTCCTGCAGAGGACACCCCAGCAATCCCACCATGTCCCTGAGAGCATTGTCCAAACACTCTTTGAGCTCTGTCAGCCTTGGGGCCATGACCACTGCCCTGGGGAGCCTGTTCAGTGCCCAGCCACTCTCTGTTTTGTCTCAACCACTCTCTGCTATTCCTAGGGTTTAGATACAGCCATGAGAGGTTTGCATAGGGATGTGGAAAACTCCAGTATCTGTCTTTAGTCAGTGAAGCCTTGTGACAGCTCTGAGGCTTCCTCTTCCCTCAGATGGTGTGCAGGGCTCCAGCTGGGTTCCTGCCACCATGGGACAAGCATCATGGGAACGCTCCAGGGGCCAGGCACTTGCAGACATGCAGCACCAACATGAAAAAGAAAAATGGAATATGCGTGAAATTGGCTTCCTGCTCAAGATGTTTCTGGAAAGAGGGCAAGGAAAAGGAGCAGTGCTCATTCCAGGACTGAGAAAATCCTGCTGCTCAGTGACAGTCTCCCTGTGTTGAAACTGGGATGACAAGTCACAGGGGCTGATATGACCAGCCTTTTGCATCTTCCATGAGGAGACACACAGAAAGCATCTGGCCCTTCCATTTCACACCCTCGCAACAGCTCCAGAATCTCAATGTACCAACCCCTTCACCTGTACCTCTGTCCTTGGCATCCAGCTGACAAAGCCACAGACCCTAAGAGATTCCACAGTACCCATAAAACCTCCAATTATCCCAACAGATTTGCGGCAGGCAGGGGGCTTCCTCTCCTTTTCCCCTTCATTGCTTTTGTTTATTCCTCATTAAGACACTCAGATTTTGAAGAGAGGCAGCAGATCTCAACAGTTGCTGTAAGACAGCAGAGTTCAAAGCGGAGAACGCAGTTTCAGTTTCCTCCATCTGTAATGTTCCATAGACAGGTTCCCTGGGTAGGATGGAGCAGACGTGGAGTCAGAGCTGTGGTCAGGCTGCAATCTGCTTCCTTTATCAGCACTCAACCTGCTTTTGCAGTTTTGCACTGCAGAACACCCAACCACTGATGGAGGACTGACCTTCAAAGTCTCAGACTGGTTGGAGCTGGAAGCTCAAAGCTCATCTCATTCCACCCCCCTGCCGCGGGCAGGGACACCTTCCACTAGACCAGGTTTCTCAGAGCTCCATCCAACCTGGGCTTAAATACTTCCAGGGATGGGGCATAAAGGACATTTCTCAGCAACAAGGGTTTGCCAAAATGTCTTTTTGAAAGCAGCCAGTGGGAGTTGCGTAAGCTGCTAATTTGAGGTAGACAAACACTAGTAAGGATCTCAGGCACAGCCAGGGCATCCTTGCCTAAACAGGAAGGGAACACTGAGCACTTCTTGGAGAGCACATTACTAGGAGACAAGAAAACCCACAATAACTTCAAACATCCAATACTTTCTGGCCACCACTGAAACTTGAAGGATTAGGAGACTCTGGGGTGTTTCAGAGCTGCTTTGGATTGTGCCTTGGATACACTTGCACATACAAGAGCAGCCATGAAGCAGAGCTCCTCAAAGGAGAGATCTTATGGTCCTTTGCAGTGTCCAGGGCAGGGAGAGCAGTTTCCCAGCACCACCCCACACCATCCCAGATGGACTTGGTTCCAGCATCTCAGGAGCTGTGAAGAGCAGCTCTGCTTTTCAGCAATATTCAGACCCTTCCACCATGTCATGTCACCTTCTGGAAAGCTCCTGGGCTCCTTCATGGCTGAGAATTCTAGATCTGTTTCTGCTCACTAAGCTGCTGTGACCGGGGCCAGCCTGTGTGAGCTGATGGGAGGGGGCTGGACAGCTCAGACTCACTCAGAACCAGGTTAGGAGGCTCCTGAGGATTTTGCATGAGGCAGGTTCATAGCTATTCTAGGGTCTAAGAGGCTTCACCGAGCACTCCGAGCACAAAGGTCTGAATTTCAGCTGGAGATGTCTAACATGCCTGTTATTCCTTCAGTCCTTTGTGTCAGGTGTTTGTGAAATGTCCTCATGTGAGTATGTCTGTCTGCTTTCCTCCCTCTGGTAATTTCTTCAGTGTCATTCCCCATCATATGGACACATGTTCTTATCCCTATATCCCTATAATATCCCTATGTCCATCACTTTATTGTAATTCATCTTGGTTGTAGTTTTTCCAAAAAGCCCAGCTGAAGAGAGGAAGCAAATGTGATCTACAGTTTCCAGCTCTGTGTGCTGCTATCTCTACTTCTCAGTGAAATTATTACCTCTGCCTGGAACAGTCCAAGCTGAGGTGCTGCCAAATCCTGTGACCCACTAACCCTTGAACATAACACCTTTCCCCGTATTCTGCTAACCACAGGGAGGAACATCTTGATTTTCCACTATATCTATGCTAAAAAGTTACAAAAACTTACCAGTCTGGTCTGGTAAGACTTTTACATGATCTAGAGACAGAATTGGGGTGATAAAACTGTTGTTCTTCTGCTTCTCTTTTTGTCCTTGTTTATGTCCCTCAGTTGATTTTGTCACAGTTGTTATTGATGAGATACTCAGTGTGGCTGCAGGAAAGTTATTTGAGATCACTCTGAGGTTTTTTTAAGGCTTAAAAGCACTGAGAGGAAAGCTGTCAGTGCCTGTCATAGGAACACAGCTGATGCAAACTCTCCAGTTGAAAAAAAAGTATTTTCAACTTGTAACTCAAACCTTTCCCAAAATCATCCTTGGAGACTGCAGGACGTCACTGCCAAGGAGAAGGAAAAGCTCCTTTTTGTCTTCCTTCCTACGTTAACAATGCATTAGTGTGATGAGGATAATTTCTGGTGGGAGTTATGGCTGTAGTCATACAATAGTTGTCTTGGAAAGATGTTTCAGTAACAGAAATGAAGGGCTGCACAATTTTCCAAAGCATAAATCTCTCAGTTTTGAAGAATGGTCTCAAAGAACAACTGGAAATACTGAGCCTAGAACAGGCTTCCAGCTGGAAAGGGCAATAGGAATGATCAGTCCTTCCTTGTAAGCATCACACCAGGATTAACTGGGAAGTGCATATCTGGCAATTTGCTCGGTAGGTGCAGCACATCCTCCCCTCTGAATGCCATGTGCTTTTCTCCAGGAGAAATGAACTCCAGTGCTGCGCAGTGTATCCAAGCTAACCCTGGAGGGGAGGGCAGTGCAACAGCTCAGCTTGAATCCAAAGGGAAGGAAAGAAAATGTGCCATTGGGGGGATCAGGAAAGAGAGGAAGACCTCCCCTTTTATCCTGGGTAAAAGAGGAAACCAGCACATGTGTGTGTGTGTGTGTGTGCTCATGTCACTGGATTCCACTTGCACCACTGCTGCAACTTCCTTGGCCCCTGCAGGGAATATTGTGCGGGGCTGGTGCTTCCCTAGCTCCCAGAAGAAGAAAACTATGGAGCCAGCACCTCTGAATGCTTCTCATCCAGACAACCTCCATGGGACCTCCAAGGGTGCTTTTCCTCAAGATGGCAGGGATTTCTCAACCAAAATCGCACCTCCATCCTCATTTATTCCAGCCATTGACCCTGGAGTTGTGCCATGTTTTAGCAGGACACTTGGAAAAGCAGGGCAGGGACAGGCCCTGCAGAGCCACGTCCTGGGATGAGCTGCTGCACCATGGTGCAGATGGCAGCGCCATTTCCAGAGCTATAAACAGTATCATTGTCATAGCTCTTTGAATGGTACTGCCATATGTACTGGACAACCAGCATTTATGCTTGTGAGGGCTTTGGGCCAGCTGGATTTTCCCTCCCTTGGGATGAAGCCAATTCCTGAAGTATGAATGAAAGTTGCATGTTTCTCTGGAGTAATTCCCCCTCAGTACTTATGTTTGAGTCTCCAAGAATCATCATGCTCTCATCAGCCTCCTAACTCACAAATCCCAAGTGTCCTGCACGTGGAGAGATTGCTGATCCATCTAAACCTCCTTGACTGGTCCAAGAAGAAGCAGAAAGTTCATGGGAATTTTGAGAGCGAAGCAGTCAGGCTCTATATGTTTGCCTTTAGCAAGTATTGTACTTAAAACTGAAGTGTGCTTGACTGAGTGTGTTTGTCTGGGTGGGTGAGTGGAAAGCGTTCATCTTAAATAGTCGATCTTAGGGGTTGTGTACCTCACTGTGCTGCCCTCTGTACTTCTGAAGGAACAACAGCCATTTGCAGCAAAGAGAGATCATGACAACACAAGTCATCACAAGTTGACAAGCAGAGCAGAGCTCAAGCAGCATCAGGGCTGTGCTGCTCCAGGAGCTTGGGGGTCGCAGGAGGCGCTGGGCAATCCCTACCTTTGCTCCCCTCTGTCCTCACTGCAAGAGTTTTGCTGCAATGTTCTGGTTTTTTGCCATCCCAGCTTCTTTTTTTGGCAAAGACAAGGGGGAGGCCAGCAGCTCTGGGCTTTGTTGGGCAAAGAAACCAGTATGGACGTGTGCAGATACACAGGCAGGTGTTAGGGGAGGGAGTGCCCTGTTTCCCATGGAGCCCTCACAAACATGGAGGTGCTCTTCCAGGAGCAGGGGTCCTGCTGGTGTGCCCGTTTTCCCGGGGTGTCAGTCCCTTTGGAGGGCTGGCTCAGACCACAGGCCATGGCTGGGGATGCAGGGAGGGGCCAGGTCAGAGGGGGTAAATGTTAACGGAACCACAGCAGAGCTGTAAACTCTGCTGGGCTGTGGCTGAGCCTCTCAGCTGACAAATGCCAGAAACTCAACATTAGTCTGATTCCTACTTCAGAAGAGCCCACAGAGATCTGAAAACCCAGCACCAGGAAGCGTGTTTCTGAGTCTGTGTGTGCAATATCAGTAATAGATTCTGATGACTAACAAGTCCAGGCATTTGAGACAAATATTCCATTTACTTGGCCACTGGTTTGGAGACATATTCTAAGAACTAATTAATTCTTTCAGCTTCTGGATTAAACTATTGTGCAAAACATCTTATCAAACAGAGAACATTATATGGTATGTTACTGTAATTAAATAAAGAGATAACTGAGCTCGAGAGATGCCCACAACACTTAATTAAGATTAATTAACCAACATGATTTACAGCTGGAGAAGATGAAACTGAGCAATTCAAAACTGGCTCAGCAAAGTGGCTGTGACGTGCTGGATTCGTGAAAGCACATGCTTTGTTTTTCAGAAGTACTGCGATCACAGCCTCCCCAAACAAGTTTATTTAAAGAGGTTGGTTTTAGCCCCTGGGACACACCCATTCTCCTGACCAAACACAGAATGTCTGTGAAACAGGGAGGAGTTCATACCTGGATGGCTGGAGGCTCAGTAGCACACCAAAATACACACAAGATTTCCCTTGCAAGCGCTCTCTGAATCAGCCAGATTAGCGTGTTCTTAATTTCTCAGTCACAGAATCATAGGATGGTTTGTGTTGGAAGGGACCTTAAAACTCATCCAGTTCCACGCCCCTGCCATGGGCAGGGACACCTTCCACTAGCCCAGGTTGCTCCAGGCCCCATCCAACCTGGCCTTGGACACTTCCAGGGATGAGACAGCCACAGCTTCTGTGGGCAGCCTGTACCAGGGCCTCACCACCCTCGCAGAATTTCTTCCTAATATCCAATCTAAACCTACTCTCAGTTTGAAGCCATTTGCTAAAACATTGGGCAAAGTGCATCTTCGGTTGCCTCAACTGACACACAGGATTGTAGGTACAAATTGGGTTGATTTTGTAAGAGGACAGACCTGTGATTGTTGCAGCAGAGCCAAAACTTAAGTCAGTTACATATGAAACTTGATGGCTGAAAAGCAATTTTCTGTTCCATTTGCTACATGTATCATTGCTTTGCTTTTCCTCAAGAAGGAACAAACATAAATTTGAGCAGCATTTATTTACCAAAGCAGAGGCTGAGGTGGAGATTTACAGACTATGTCATCTCCTCTGAAGCAGAAAATAGAGAGGCCCAGGGGCAACTGAGGAAAGGGGATGGCACAACCTTCAGAAGTTTGAACTTATTTGTTTGATTCTGCACTTCAGATTTGAAGGCAATATATAAAGCAATGGACAGGGAGGGTCTGCCAGTTTTTGTGGGCCTGAAAGATATTCATATCTGCAGAAGGACTAGAAGAAAGCACAAAATAGCAGAAATAGCCTCATGTTAACAGCAGGTATGTACAAATAAGGGTTTGATACACACAGGTACAAACACAAGAGACACAGAGTGCTGGGTTCAGTGGTGTATCTGAGTTACTGCACAGCGTAGGACTGTGGTGCTGTGAGCATCAGGTCCATAAGCTGAAGGGCTCGGGCAACCAGTGAGAGATTCATTATGTGAGTGGGAAAAGAAGCTACTTCTGTGATCAGTCTGGCCCAGGAAAACAGCTCTGCCTGAAGGAATTGACCTCCCAGGCAGCATATGCAGATATTCTCAACTGCAAACAGAAAAGAATGGCACAACCTGACCTCAGAGAAAAAAGTTGAAGTCCTTACCTGAACATGCCCAGCGTGTTTTCGTAGCTGTGTTTGACTGTCAGAGCAGCATTTTTCTCTTTAAACATCCCCCTTCAGCCTGGGAATCCCTTGGGCAGCCACAGGCTCTGAGATGCCATTGGTTACAGACAGGCAGAGCTCAGCCAGGTGAGCAAATGTTGTCAGGGAAGATGCTGCAAGGACGTGGGCCAGGTCCCGCCCTGTAAAGCAAACTTTACCAAGACAACTGTGTTGACTAATGCCGAGGGACCTAAACCACCATAAAATGAGGAAAAACACAGCTGGGGTTTTACTTTCTTTATGTCTGTTTTCGGTTTTACATTTTAAATATTCTTTGTTTAAACCAAATACTGATTTTTGATTTGCTAGGTAAACTCTAAAGAAATTCTAATAGCAATTCTCATGTAGGGAGAAGTTTTATCTGCGGATCAAAGGAGATTCTGTACCTGAGGCTTGCTGGGACAGCCCCTCTTCTTTCCAGGCCCCTGTGCTGGGTTCATGGGCTTTCTGAACTGCTTGTGCTGTGAGAGTGATTGTACCTGTGCTTAGGAGCGAGACTTTGAAAAAGCTGATCTTACAGAACAGAATTTGACACAAGATTTGGTGACTTTGTGCTTATTTGTCCCATTTGAGCATATTACTCTCTTGATTCTGAACTGTGATATTTAAATCATACAATGACTGTTGCCACAGCACAAATGACAAGTATATTTATGATCTGTCTTGCCAGCATTCAGACTTAGGTGCCCACTGTTGGGGTTGTTGTCTGTCACTTGCAGGTGTAACTATGATATGTGACTTGAATGCCAGTGAAAATATGTATTCCACAGTCCCATTCCAACAAACTCCAGAGCTTCACATATACTTAAAGGACTCAAACTTGACTGAGTCAACCCAAAGACTCAATATTCATAAAATATTTTTGATTGTGTTCTGCCAGCATTTCACTTTATGTCAAGTAGAATAAATGACTGGTTTCGCCTGAAACTAATTTCCCCACCTTGTATTTCTGCAAGGAAACTGCAAACTTAATTGTGTCGGCAGGGGAAGGAATGTGACTTGATCAGTGATTATTGCGTGCATTTCTCCCAGGTGATTGCCAGATATTTTGATTGCACTACTTACCTCCTCCTGTGATCAAAATCAATACATCTATCAATGCAGCCCCTAAGTGTCATGTTCCAATCTACAAGGCATTTCTCTGAGGAACAATCTCAAAAAGAATTGTTGAGGGCTGTTTTTACTCTATCAAACCCACCAGAGAATAAATATCTGCTTGATTATGATCCCTCATTTCTTGGGTTTCCCTCATCCTCCCCCCAAAAATATAAGCTGTTTGCAGCTTTGAAAATCCTCAGATTTTTGCCTCTCCTGACACTTGGAGGAGCATCCTTGGACATGGTGTATTCAAGTGTTCAGACTGAGCTTGACATTTTTCTTTTGGAGATCTTCAGGAGAGATGAAATTCTGCTCATTAGGATGCTCTGATGAGAAAATGTTTTCCTTAGGTCCTTGTTGCACACAGAAGTTCAGAGGGTTCCTGAGCCTGGAGGGGAGCAGTAACTGGCATCTCTTGCACGAGATCCTCATGAGCAGATGTCCAGGAACAACTCCTGTAGAGATTGGAAAGGCTGAAGTCAGATAACAGGCTATGAGCACAGGATGTTTGGGGATAGAGCTAACAGAAAATGGGGACTTAGCAACCTCTGAATCACATCAAGATGAAGAAGCTGTCAAAGGCACCTCCTGTCCTCCCCAGCACGCTCGTTAAGATGATCCAACCTCACTGTGAGATAGCTCTTGGCAGGGAAGGAGGATGAGCAAAGGAAGCGTCATCCTTCCTGAAGAACAGGGCAATGAACACACAGCCAGCCAGCAATATGTACTTACTGGCTTGGCTTGGGACCTGGTTTAACCAAGCTAAAAATGAGAAGAAACTGTCTATGAAAGTGATGCAGGGAATTAATGTTTGCAAGCGGGGTGAATACGGGGGAGCAGAGTAGGATGGGGAGCATGGAGGGTCTGCTGCCCTCAGTGCCCCGCCAGGAAACCTGGTGTGCATCAATCCAACCAGGGCTGTACGGAGGAGAATATGGAGATTTTACTCAAATTAAGCACCCACTTCCCATGTCCCCATCTGTGGTATGACTTTTATTCCTAATAGAATGCTTGCAAAACATGACTAGTTCAGATTTTGCCATGTTAATATTTTTCATAATGTGACGTATAACGTTTTATGAATTTGTACCCAGTGGGTTGTTAAAGAGAAACAGTCTAAAGTCAGGAATGTGCTACTTAATGCATATCATAGAAATATTAATTGAAAAACCTGGAGTCAGAAGGAAAGAGGAGAGGAAACTTCCATTCAACACAACATGGTGCTTGCTCTCTGAGCTGTCCTTCCCTGGGAGCTAAGGAAAGGCAGCCAAATAAACTTTACCTTAAGTTTGCAAGATTTACTACAACTTAAACTACAACAGGTACTAGTTGAGATGTTAAAGGCACCAACAAGCATCTTTATTATGAATTTTGATCTGGGGTTTTTTTGTTATTTGCTTTCACTGTGATTAAATTAACTGTTATTTAACTGGGGGTTTTATTAGTTTTTGTGCCATTACTCCATTACCAGAAAATATATTTTTCAGCTTTTCCCCGTAAGTGCCTTAAGATATGAACAGTGCACAAGAAAAACAGACCCAAGTGGTTTTTTCACTATTTTATTCCACAGCTTTGAAAAATGGCTTGTGGGTTTTTTTCCTAGCAGATGAAAGATCTTATTATACCAGTGGTGAGACCTCCATTTAAAAAAAAAATCATTATCTTCCATTTGAATATTATTAATTGATCCTGCTTGTATTTCAGTAATTGAAACACCTTACTTAAAACTAGAAGCCTATTATGAGCCATCCCATCTGTGGGTAGTTATGAACTGCTCTTAATGTGCTGCTGCGTATTTCTAATGTAACTGAGCACTTCCAAGTGCTCTCCTAATTATCAGATTTGAGTCTCTTATGAATGTTGCATTAATTATGGTGCAAAAAATGAACTGTAGGCCAAAATCTGTAGCTAATTAGAGCATATAATGTAGTGCCAAGCTTAACATTAACGAGAGAGAAATGGAAATATAGAGTTAATGTGAGAAAAAGGGGAAAGTGCTCATCTTCCACAATGTGACACTGAATGGCCTCTCTCATGTGCTTACTTGTTTACCCTGGTGTTTATAATTAGCAAATGGATTTTGCTCGCTGAAAACAAATAGCTCCTCCATTGATTTTAAAGTTAGTTTCTGTCCTTCAGTGCCCAAGTTGCTTTTTCTCACGTGGAAACACCAACTTTTACAACATTAACAAGGAAATCTGTAATGGAAGAAGTCAGCAGCTCTGGACTGATTCCATCAGCCTGGTTGATGTATAGATCTGATGTTTCTCATCGGCAGTTGTCACATTTGTGTTCATAATACCCAAAATCCAAGGCCCTTAGCTAAGGTTGAGCAGGCCATCCTGCAGTGGGAAATAGGGAAAATTATAAACATCATCCAGGTCAAGAAGAAGAATAAAGAGACTGGGAATAGAGAAAACAGTGGTCAAAATCAGCAGTCGAGGTGAGGGGGTTGGAAGGGACCACAGTGGATAATCTGTGAAATTCATTAATAGAGCCTGGCAATAAAAAGAATTTAGAAAAGAAAGATGGAAATGAGCACTTGCCATTCCAGGGAAATAAATTGATTGGGTCAAATTCAGCAAATGTTTTCAGCAGGAGAAAACAAAAAGGAAACAAGATGCTGAAGTGTTTTGACAATTCATTTCAAAATCGTATTTCAGGTTATTATTTGTCTGCACTTTTAAACATGCTCCTTAAAAAAGATCTGCATCTACTCAAATACAAACCCAAATGAACTGGAGGGGATTTCAGTCTTGCCAGAAAAAACAAGATGAACGTTAGTTTTGTACATCAGCCCAAAGCAGCAGTGCTGGTGTGCCGGTGCAGTCACGTATCCCCCAGGCACTGTTGCAGGAATCCCTCGTGTAGCTCCAGTGACTTCCCTGGATCTGTGTGGGAATGCCTTAGCCATGTGTGACTGGGATGGTCTGGGAACATGTCCTGGAGCTGCAGGTCATTAGA
This sequence comes from Cephalopterus ornatus, assembly GCA_013396775.1. Taxonomy (NCBI): domain Eukaryota; kingdom Metazoa; phylum Chordata; class Aves; order Passeriformes; family Cotingidae; genus Cephalopterus; species Cephalopterus ornatus. Next base: position 1,233,443 of record VZRE01013809.1, on the reverse strand, counting down.
GCAAGTGGCAGCCAGAGCTGGTTCGTAAGAGTGGGAGAACAGGTGAGCTTCATCCTTCAGGGTTGATGGAACGATGGAAAAAGAAAGGAGAGAAACAAATATATTGATAGATGCTTTCTGTGTTTCCTGGGACTTGTCAGAGACAAAGAAAG
>VZRE01013809.1:1218960-1233280 GCA_013396775.1 Cephalopterus ornatus | reverse complement strand
ATTTTTTTTTTTTTTTTTTTTTTTTAATCCCAGTGTTATGTTTCTCTCATTCAAGGGCTTTGCTTACTTGGAGAACTGGCTGCTAATTATAAATCTGAGGAGGCACGTAGAAGTCTTACAAAATATAGTGGAGGCTGCATTATGTGCACTGGAGACAGATGTTTTTAAAACCTCTAACTGAAACTTAGAAAAGAATGATGAGGGCTTAATTCCAGCTCGCAAGGTCTGAACAGCATTATTTGATTTAAAGATAATTAAGATATTCAGCATAGCTGCTCAAGAGTGGAAAAAATAAACACTTGTCATGAGACAGAGACAAATTTGTATTTAGATTTGACTACAAAGGACTTTAAATCAACATTGCTGTCAGAGCCATATAAATAATTTAGCAATCCAAATGTTTTCCCGAGATCTGGATTTTTACCATTCAGCTGCAATGGGAAAATTGAACTTTCGATGGTATTTCTGTGGATTTTACCCGTGTTTTCCCCAAGGACTGCAGAGGTCCACTGATATTTGCTCCTCCTTATGACTTGTTGGTCACCTTCTGGTTGCAGGTCAATCCGATGCAGCACAAAGAAGGTACACAATACATATAAACGTTCTTGCTAAAGAAATCTTGGAAGCACCTTGTTCATCTCAGAATAAGTGAGAAACCCACAAACAAACAGCAGGAGCTCTTCATCCTCAGAGGATTAGATCTATTGCTAATTTTGCAGCATGGCATATCAAATTGGTTTATGCTGTTCAGCAATGTTGATACATATTCAGCCAAAAGAATTTCTAATTCCTGGCCTATTTTGCCCCAGGAATGATGGCGAGTAGGTAGGCGCTATTCTTCTTATTCTGCTAGAATGATTTTCTACTGATGGCCAAATGCAGAAGTTCACTTCAGTGGCTGGAATCATGACTCATTCATCCCAGAGTTTACAGAGTTACCGGAAAGCTTTTCATTTTATGGAGTCTGTGAACCTGGTAATTAAGAGAGAGGGAACAGTTCTGTACTCCTCTCATGAAAATTTAATATGCAGCTGTATTAAAAGCAAATGTTTTGTGAAATTACATTTGATTTGGCCTATGTGTATTCATTTTTTTCAACAGAAAATGAAAATAGAACAATGTATTTTATTCACATTTCCTTTTGTCATTTTGTGTATTTCAGATTTTAAAACTTTGCTTTCTTCTTTCAAAGTGAAAAAAAAAATCATAGATTAAACCAATGAATTCCAGAGATTCCTGGATTTTATGTTTACACTCTTCTCAATTTTCTGACTGTTTCCCAAGATTTCACAGTTTTACAAAATGTCAGAAGTATCTTTTCAGGGAGACAACAGGATTGTTGTCTTTACCCCGAGCCCCTGTATCCCTGGAAGCCACTCCAGGCTCTTTCCTGAGTTCTGAAAAACATGCTCACGTTTTATTTCCTGGACCACGGGGATTCAGTCTGTGTGATCTGTCCTGTGTGGTTCCATCACAGACACGGGGAAATAACGATGCCAACCAGACACTGTCCTGCACTGAGCGGCACCTCCATCATCTACAGGCAGTAGTTTACCAGGTGACTGCCATAAAATAGAGAATTAAAAGACTCTTGTCTGCCTGCTCCTGAAACAGGAATAAAGTAAACAGATGCATCACTGTCTGGGATAACTAACAAACAGTCATCTTAAGCAGTTTTCTCTTCCCCTCTCTTTTATAGTGCGTTTATGAATTATGTTGTTTGCATTTGTAATTATGGAACTGAACAGATGGTGAAAGGCTTATTTCAGAGTGATGTGTTCACTAAAATAACCTGCTCTCCTCTGCCAACTCATTGTTAACCCTAATCCCAATTTGATATCAAAGACTTATTTGTTCTTTCTCTTCTAAGTTTGTCTGAAAGAAACGGAGCTTTGAGAAACGGACACGATATTGAGTGTGGAGCCACAGTAGTGGTGCTGAACATATTCCAGAGGGGAAACCACTGAGGAGCTTTGTGGCTTTGAAAGAAAAATGCAGGGAAAGATATATTGTGGACCAATGCAATGTCAAATCTAAGAAAAGTTTAAATTCTTCATTCAGTTTGGAAGCTCAGTTCCACATAAAATGTGGCCCCAGACAACTTCTGCCTATGTGCAAACTCTTTCTAAGTTCTACCATCTTAGGAGGTTGAGCTTAATAATGGTAAATCACATTGTTAAAAATGGGACTCTCTTCTTTCTTCACAGTTTATCACATCTTACAAAATAACACCTTACCTTCTTCTATTCCCAACAAGTGTTTAGTGGGCACTCCTGCTCCCTTTGTTGTTACAAGAGTTGTAACAAACAAAAACAATAATAAGAGTTGCAAATAGCAACTGGCACAAACTTGGGAAAAGTTTCAGTGCCCCAAAACCTGCAGATTTACTTCTTTTCTTTTTAGTTAGTCCTGTTGACAATGGGACCTTCATTTTTTGGTCAGAAGGGAAATGGGTTTAGTGGCAAAAGTCCTGGGGAGCACAGGGTTGACAGCTTTCATACCTCCCCTGCACAAAACCCAGCCCAGGGACAACTGCAAAACCTCACCTCAGTCTCCAGTGAATGTCAGGACAACAGGAACCACCTTCTGCCCGTCCAAAAAAGGAAGCAATTAATAATGTAAACAGGTGTACAGGGAAAGGATTATTAAACTGAGAGCAAAGGCAGCTGGGCACCTACAGCGGGTTTGGGATGACTGTGTCTTCCTCCCATCACCCTCCTTCAGTGCAGCTGAAAGCTTTGCCCTGCTGGGGCAGCTGTGGGCATTCAGTTTGTTTGTGATGATGAGTCCTTCCCGCTGTCTACAAATCCCTGAAAGGAGGTTGGAGGGGGTGGGGGGTCAGGCTCTTCTCCCACATAACAAACTCATCGGGAGACCTCAGACTCTGGGAAAGTGGTGACTGGTTTTCATTACCGCTGAGGGAGCCAGAGACTAGCAATTTTTTGGCTTTGCTTTCTTAGTAAATTGTCCAAGTTGGTGTGAGAGATAGCTCTGCAGGGAATGAAAGGGGGAAGATTGTAAGCAGCCACTGCATCCCCTTGGTGTTTCCTCCTTGGCTTTTGCTGAGTTCCCAGAATAATGCTGGAGCTCCTTGTTCTGGTCGTGGGCTGTAAAACCTCCTGTGCTGAGAGCTAATCCAACCAGTTAATTAAAGAGTCCATTGGACTTTCAGAAACAGTGGGAGATGCAGAAGCAATTATCTCAAAATTGGCCATCATCACAAAGTGCCATTTGGAGAGTAGGGAATAGTCTCCAGCAGGTCCCTTTAGGTGTGGCAATGCCTTTCCATTACTGGGCTTTACTGCTGGATGGTGGCTGTGATCTCAGTAAAGCTCTGGGGGAAATGACAGGAACACTGTCCGCAGTTCTGGGAGGAGTCAGATGCAGAGGGTAGAGCCCCCAGTTTGTAATTGATCTTGGGGGTTTAATGTGCCAGCGTGTACAAATGCCATCGAAGGAACCCATTAGAGGCAGGAAAGCTGAGCAATTAATTTGCTGCAGATAATTTATTTAATGCATTTAAACCTTTTAATGTTGTTTTTTTTCCCTGCTCACATACTATGGCTTCCTCAGATGTATTCATTACTCAAATCTACCTTGTTGTTTTTCTTGAAACATTCAGCCCACATGTGGAAGGTTCGAGTGCTGTTTTCTCCTTGCATTGTAAGATAAATCCTTGGTGTCTCCATGGGGTGGGAGCTGAGGCATATCAGGTGTGTGTTCCTGAAGTGAGGCAACACTGAGTTTCAGGTGTAGCTTTGCCTTTTCTCTGAAACTTGCTCCCCATAAGTCTGATGCCTGAAAAATGAATTGTATTTTCAGAGAGCAGATCAGTTTACTCACGGGGGTGTGAACAAAAGCAGGGCTGTTATAATCCCATCCTTTATGCGACGCTAAATTGGTGCTCTGCAACAGGCAGAAATTCCATTGGAAGGGGAAAAACCGCAGCATGTGCAAACAACCCTGGTAACACAAAAGCCCGTCAGCAGAGGACTCCTTTAACAGATTCCTGGAGACGTTGGTAATATTTTTACAAATGATGTGCCAGTAGCTGAGCAAACCATCACCCTGCAGAGCAGCTTTTCCATCCTGTGTAGGAATGCTCTTTCCTCCTCTCCTACCAGTCCTCTTTCCCCACAGGGTAAACAGCTGGAAGTGTTGAGCTAACAACTGCCAGAGGCTTCAGACAGACACTTTGTGCCACACGAGATCCCGGGACACCTTAATGACTTCTCTTTAGCTTAATGCATCTCTGTAACAAACGGCATCACCTGCTATTGCTGATCTTGCACCACTTTCTGACTGCTGCAGAAGAACAAGGAAGGTTTGGCTCTTTGGATATCCTGTATGAAGTGAGCTTTCAGTCTCTGTCCGTTGCGCTGCTGAGCAAGTCCCGAGTTGCTCCGAGCTATGTCTGCCCTGTTGATGGAGCAGGGGGTCTCCTGGCTCTCATCCTCTGTACCCCCATTTGCAGCAGAGACTTTGCCATGCCAGAGGTCTCCTTGGTGGATCATCTCACCCAGTGTCCCGTGTCTGACTCGGTATATCAAATTAAAACTACATTATGACTTGTATTCTTCATGGTCATCTCATCGGACTGTCTGTTCAGTGTTAGATGCAAAATGTCTTTTCTTGTTTCTTACATCAAGTCTGTAATTTGTTGGGAGAATGAGCACATTTTTAAATTTTATTATCCTTATTTCAAGTTGATTTATAAATTTACTATCCTTATTAAAAATGTAGTATTAAGGGTGCATGTTCAGTGGATACATCTGCACATACAGTGACCTGCAATAAAGCAACCAAGCCTGGCCATGTTGAAAAACAGCATCTAGTACAGTAAAGGGCGAATTCCTGCAGGAATAATCACCAGAGCAAACATAGACAGGCAGTACAGTTCATATCCTGGCTTTCATTTTGAGGCCATTGTCTGATCTCCTGGAACTAACGGATACATCATTTGTAGAATATTCAGTATATCTACTTCAGACATTTCAGTGGCATTCCAAGCACCTCAGTTAGAAGCCTAACTCCCAAAAATGCTCAGTGATTGAGAAAGAGATGCATCCTGAGTAATAACACCAAGTAAATGGATGTCACAGTATCAGTTTATGAACATGTAGAAAAAGTTCCTGGCTTTTTTTAGTGATTATTCAAACAAACCCTGAGGCTGACAGTACTTCACTCTGCTAACAGGAAGAGAACTGATATATTCCTCTATTTTCTTGGGCTTTTTTCTTTTTAATCTGTATTGTGATACAGATGTTTCAGGCATGTCTTGGATGTTTGTTACTAAGAGAAATAACATATCTACATGTCTAAACATTCAGGAGAAAAGTCTTAACAGAGACCTGATTTCCCCGATACACATTTGAACAAGGGAGAAATATGTTTTTACAATTATTTTTGCAGCTTCTTCCTTCTAGACCTACTTAGGTGGCTTAGTTCAGCTTTGGTTTAAATTAAACGGACTGCCAAGGGAAGATACCTGGCTTGCTCTGTACTCTTCAGGGGGATTGAAAGCAAGAATGATTAGATGTAAAATTCTAGAAGGATGTGCTAAATCAGTTTTACTGCAGTTAGCCAACAGTTTTGCTATCACCTCAGATCTGCTTATTCCTGCAAAGCACTGCACACCACTTAGGGAAAACAGCTGCATGTCACCAGCAAACTCAATCAACAGTCCTGTTCAGAGAGCCACATTGGGAGGAGCAGCAGGAGATGGGCCGGTAGATGAGGCACAGGGTAAGAGATAACATGGAATTCTTACAACAGAATTCTCGTTTCCATATCTAGCCCAAAGCCTGGAGAAATATCATAAAGATCATGATACCTCCAAAGGACATAACACCTGAACAGCACTGGTTTGATAAGACATGCTAGAATTGGCACTAGACTGAGATGACTGTTTTTTCGAAGTGGAAATGCCCTGGAATGTTGGTCTTGGTTTCATCTTAAGCAGCATTCACTTCCCAAGCAAGTCTCAAATGATTCCTTAAATGCTTGAACTGAAGACACTAACTGAAGTGCCTCAGCTCAGTCCACCCACAGGTGATCAGTGTTTCTTACTTCCTTGGTCTGGATTCCTCTCATCCAGCTCACCTTAGACACATGGTTTGCAAGTTCTTGGTTTTCAAGGTTTGCACTGACTGCTTCAAACCAAAGATTTGGTTTCCTGTCATGGAACAAAGAAGGGATTTACTCTGCTTAATGTGGGATATGCATATTTGGAAGATGCTCTTAAGATGTACTTTGGGGTTTTCAAGAACTCATTTTACATAAGCAGGTAAAGCAGGTCCTTTTAATTGGCACTAACCAATCTTTGTGTCCCTCCACTCCCAGGTACACTGTTCTACGCAATGGGCATCATCAGGAACATGAGAAGCTTCCCATCCACAACGACCCTGAATCCCAAGAGTCCTGTTTCTAGTCACGGTCCTAGAAGAGGAATGGTCCAGCTGAAAGAACCTTTTAGGATTCACGGACAGCTGGACTTGTTGAAAAGTCATTCATCTGCATTGTCATGGTGCCTCCTACACTGATTTCACATGGATGTCCAGCTGTGAGATGGATGGAAGGTACAGGACTCCTGTACCTGCAGGAACAGCTGGACCATGGCTGTGCCACAGCTTTATTCCAGGAGGGAGTGATTCCTGTCAATGTAAGGACACAAAACAGATACAAACCACTCAGTGCAGGGACTTCTGCTGCTCCTTTCCAGCTGCCCTCTGTGTACAAGTCATCTCTCTGTCCTGCAGTCTCAGAGATCACAAGGTCTGGCTGAAGCCCTAACAGGATGTGAGACTAAAGCCCTGCTTTATCCGTGCGAGATCCTGCCCGCGGTGACTGGATGGTCGGGGGGAAACAGCCCTATGTTTTCTTCAGCAAAATAAGGGGAAACATTTGCCCTTTGATTATAGCTACTGGTGAAGGGTCAGCACGAGCTGCTGGTTCACCCAACCCTGCAAAGCTTTGTAAATGCTTTTGTTTTGTTTCCTGGCCACGTTCATTGCTGGAAGACTCCTCATGTGTATAGAGGGCCTGACAAGCTGGAGTGGGACCTACAGAGACATCTCACCTCTGAGAGGGCCCTGCCAGCACTGCTCCAGTCCAGCCCACAGTCCTCTGCCATTTTGAGGCCAGTGGACAGGATATGGCCCTCAAACCCAGGCAAGCTGCCAGTGCTGTGCTCACCTGAGCAAACTTTGGGCATTCCGACCCAGAAGAAAGGTTGGCCAAGAGACAGTCAGCCTGTAATAGATCACTAAGTGCCATCTTCAAAAATACACCATCTAATAAACTTTTCTAGCTACATTAGGAAGAGAGACTTCTACTTCCACTTTCCACCTTTATTTTTCTATTTGTTTATGTTCTCTCCCAGTCTAGGCAAGAAGTTTCAAGATGTTCAAATATCACCATGTGCACATCTGCTTGCAAAGATCTCAGTCCTCAGCTGCTTCCTGCATGTAGATGTTGCCATGTTCCTTGTGAGCTGCTTCCACCTTTGCATGGAAAGGGTGAGCAAGGCTGTAGACTTCACAACTTTGGGAAAATGATTTTCATGCAGTAGGAAATATGCAGGATCAAGACTATGAGCCTCTACCCTTTTTAGATGAAGATCTAACCCAGAGATGCCACCCTGAGCCTAGAAAATAAACTTGTACTTTGTTATATTGTGTAATCATGTACAGCTATTTTTAATGTAAAAAGAGAAGGTGACATTATTTATTATTTTTTATCAGGAACATGTGTTTTTTTCATTAAAAGCTTCTAGACCCAGGAGCTTAACATTATATGTATTATTATTTAGTAATATTTCTGTTGCTATGTGACAGGTATTTACTATAAACAGACAAATCCTGCTTTGAACAAACAAAAATGTTGCTCAGTAGGAAAAAAACTGTGCATGATAAGAACAACTGGCTTCCCTGCCACGGTGTCTCACTTCTTTAAATACTTCTTCCTCATAAAAGTCACTGATAAGACCTCGCAGCATTTTCCTTCAGGTTTCAAAAGGACTCTTTGGAGAAATAGCCCTAATTAGAAGACCAGACACTTACCAAAGTAGAGGATTGCTGGCAGTTAGAAAGAGACAAACTGTTGGTGTTTTCATGGAAGGTGCTGCTGGTTCATCATTAGGACCTGTCTGGCAATGACCTGTTTTTACAGGGCTTTGTTTCCAAAATAACTTGTTTAACTCTACTGTTGACACCAAAACCGAGGAGGGGGTGAAAAAAGAAAAGTCATTATTGAAAGTTTGGAAAAAAATGCATCCAGGGCTGCTTGGATGATCCTCACCCTCTGTGCAACTGCTCACATTGGTTGTGTCAGGATTTGGGTACATGAGGCTGCAGAACAGGTTGTCTTGGTTTCACCTCAAGTGTCAAATTTCTTAAAGAAATCCTAAAAAAGCTTTTTTCTGTCCCCATTAAAAGGCATCAAAATATTGATGTGAAATTTCTCGGAGTGATCTGGAACCAGAAGCATGGGGATGCTACAGTAATGGTGTTTTTTGTTTCTGCTGTTGTCCTTGAAGTGTTGTTTTCTCCTATGTTTTTATGTGCATTAGTAATATATCTCTTCTTAATTTAAAATGAACTCCTCAACAGGGCAATTTCCTCACAGGCAACATTCTGAAGGCTCTATCAATGGAAGCAGTAGCTCACTAGCCAAAATGGTCAACAGCTGTGATGGGAAGAAATTCCAAACACAGTATTTGAATGAAATACCAAACACAAAATGTCCATGTTCTGTGTCATTTCTGACGAGTTGCTTGTTGGACTCAGCAAACCTGTCATGAACTACCTGGCAGCTCCTGCTTAGTAAGTCAATAATCTCAGCAAAGCTTCTGTGAACCCAGCAAATGACATTGTCATCAGTAACGGCAGAATTTCTCTGGAAAAGGAGCTGCCTCACGGAAAGGACCCAGACTAAATTTCCTTTGCTAAAGGTGGCTGCTCCTGCAGCCTCTCAGTTTAGCTTCTCATTTGACCCTCTTGGCTAGTGGTGTCAGAGTCTTTGCCTGTGCTGAGTAATGTGTAATGCATTGGCTGTTTCTAAAAATAAAAAATCTTCTATGTGCACTGCAGTGAACTCCAGCTCATGCTCATTTCTTGGCTGTTTTCACTCAAAACACATGATGTGATCAAGTTACACTTTCTTACCTTGCAAGACACTCCAACAGCTGGAACAGGAAGGGAGAATCCGGCCCTTTGCTTTTTCTCTAACTCCCTGACAGGAGGGTGGAGCCAGGTGGGGGTCGGGCTGTGATTGCAGTGATCCAGTAACAGGACTAGAGAAACGGCCTCAAGCTGTACCAGGGGAGGTTCAGGTTGGACATCAGGAGGAATTTTTTCACTGAAAGGGCTCTCACACGTTGGAATGGGCTGCCCAGGGAGGTGGTGGAGTCCCCATCCCTGGAGGTGTTCAAGGAACAACTGACGTGACACTCAGTGCTCTGGTCTGGTTGACAAGGTGGGGATCAGTCACAGGTTGGACTCGATGGTCTTGGAGGTCTTTTCTAACCTTAATGATTCTGTGAAAATACTGATGAGCCCTTGGATTGTAATACCCATTCCTACTTGTTATCTACCAGAACAATCCTGCTTCCGGCACCAAGTTCTCATGCACTAGCTCTTTATCCCCACTGATTGTTTCTGAGCCCTCCCTCTCTCTCCCTTACCTGTGCTGTGCCCACCTGATCTCTCACATCTGCCCTGAGAGCTCTCACTGCTCTGGGCACCACGTTCAGCCAGGCATTTAAAAACAGGGAGTCAAACATTATTTTCTGCAGCTCTGTTTCTCTGAGTCTCCCAGTGAATCTGACTAAAAAAGGAAGCTTCTTTCTTCCTTCCTTTCCATCTCTTTCCTGCCACCTCTCACAGATTCACTGTAATAACCATACATTTATTTCTTCACATAAATATGCTAGTACTCATCAGTGAGTGATCACACCACCACTTTATGGTCTGGGAACACTTTACATGTTTTGGAACGCAGCAAGCCTTGGAATTATTAAGGATGGTGCCTGATGGAGCTGTTTACTTGGATTACAACTACTGACACTTCTCCTCGCCAGAGGTAATGTGCTGGCAGAACAGAGAGCTAATGAGAAATTGGCTGTGCCTTTGCTAAACTATCTTCAGGAGGCTGATATGTCAACACAGTTGTATTCCCATATTTCTGCATTTTTCTAGGCTCTAGAAGCATTTCTGGGATCTTGCATGACATTTGATAGCAGGGCATGGGCTCAGACAAGGAAATCCAAAGATGCATTGAGGTTACTTGTGCTAAAAGAGGGAAGCAGAGTAACAGGCTGGCTCCTTCCAGGGGCACACTGAAAACATAGCCTAAGGCTAAATCTGTGTGCCAGAGGGCCCTGGGCAGTGTCAGGGTGCATATCCTCATGAGCTGAGCCATTCTTCCTACTGCCCAGCTTCCCATGTCTCCAATATTCAGTTTACTCAGACAGAAACTGAGTCACAGTCAGGCTACAAAGTAAAATTCAGAGCTGTAATAAACAAGACACCAATGGGAAGCAGCGTTCACCAAACAGAAGCTCCCAGGAAGGGTGCAGAAGTGGCCATACACTTTAATTAGCTGATGTTTAAGACTGTCTGGAGGGATGTGAAGCAATAACTGGATGATACACGCTCTGTAAATGTCAGTGCTTGAGGCAGGCAGCAGCTGTGTTGCTTAGTGAGATGTATGGAGATATGGCTGCAGCCCAAGAGTACCAGCAGGTCATGCTCATAAACACCATGTAGACAGCTGAATCCTTATGGGGAAACGTCCCTTCCACATTTATCCTTCAGTTTTTTCAACACTGAATATATCTTCAGTTTTTAATCTTGTAGAGGGCAATGGAAAAAAACGTAGAAACTATCTCAGTAGAACAATTAGCAAAATGTTTTCAGTAAATTCTCAAAGCCCTTTTAATTCAATGCAGAAATGTACAATGTGACCTTCTCCTCTTGCAGGATCTGATGCCTGTATACACACAGGAAGAAGTGAAAACATTTACCACAGTGGCTTAAAAACGAAGGCAACAGCTTCCATCTGCATTATAACCCAGTACATTGCCGTGCAGGGTGTGAGCAGAGCTGAGAAGGGGCTCACAGTGGGAGCTGCGGGATAGTTGTAGAGGTGTGTGGGAAGCCCTTATTCGGAACCACAGAATTACTGAGGTTGGAAAAGACCTCCAAGGTCATTGAGTCCAACCTGTGCCCAATCCCCACCTTGTCAACCAGCCCAGTTGTTCCTTGAACACCTCCAGGGATGGGGACTCCACCACCTCCCTGGGCAGCCCTGACAACCCTTTTAGTGAAGAAATTCCTCCTGATGTCCAACCTGAACCTCCCCTGACACAGCTTGAGACCATTTCCTCTTGTCCTGTCCCTTGTTCCCTGGGAGCAGAGCCTGACCCCCCCCCTGGCTCCACCCTCCTGTCAGGGATTTGTAGGGAGCGAAAAGGTCCCCCCTGAGCCTCCTCTTCTTCAGGCGGACCCCCCTAGCTCCCTCAGCTGCTCCTGGTGCTCCAGCCCCTTCCCCTTCTCTGGACACGGTCCAGCCCCTCAGTGTTTCTCTTGCTGTGAGGGGTCACAGAACTGGACACAGCACTCAAGGTGTGGCCTCAGCAGTGCCAAACACAGGGGGACAGTCACTGTCCTGGTCCTGACTATCCCTCTGCTCTTGCTTACAGAGGTTCTATCCTATTAAGCTGATTTAATTTCTAGTGAAGATTTATTTGCAGTCACAAGAGCCCCACCTTGGCCTGGCACGTTACCTGAAGGAGTCCCAGGTTGGAGGGGGCACTGCGATGCTGTCTGGTTTGCAGGAACAGTACGATTCAAATGGACTCATGTGAGCCATGAAAACCATTGTTAGAGTCACCTTGATGTTGAATAGTACAAATCCCTTGCTGCAGAGTCTCTTTTGGCAAACTCTGGTCCCTCTATAAGTCTCTGTTATAACAAAGGACACTTGAGGGAGAATGTATATTGGAAATGTGTTAGGTAACCACAAAAAACCTGAACATGAGTCAGAGCTGAGAGAGCTAAATTTTACTCACCTTGCCTTTGACTTCAGCACACTTCAAAATGGATTTTATTTTACCCTGCATTCCCCCCCTGTCCCTAAATGGGATCTGCAAATAATCAGCAGTAGTGTATTCATTGTACGTAAATGTTTTTGCACATCTCAAAATACCTCCTAATTTAGGTATTACTAACAAATATCTTCAGCCTAAAGATCATCTCAGCAAAGGATTGTGGCTTTCAGAATGGAACACACTCCAAAATGTCTTTGCTCAGCAAAGATAAGGAAGAATCAAAAGATATTTAAGGCATTTATTGACGTCAGCCTGACTTAATAGTGTGCAACAGAACCAACCCATTGGGTCCAAATCACGTCCATTTAATTCTTAGCACAGATGAAAAATACAGAACAGCTCCAGCCAAATGATGGTTTCTTGGAGCAGGCAGCCCACACACGGCAGACTGAGTCATTCTGAAGAGTTTTCCTCACCCATCTTTGTAAATGCTGAAGCCAAGGAGAGCATTTTCATTCTGTAACTGTCAGCTGTAAATCCTTCCATAGTTTAGGATCCCATCTTTTTCTCCACATTTGATTTCCTGAGCCATCTCTGAGTACTACCATGCCAAACGGCGAGAAATCTGTTGTTTTCTTCTACTAATATGTACTCAATAAAAATATACAAAAGCTTTTAGTTTTTTTCGGTTTTTGTCTAGCTTAAATCTTCCTGAATGAAAAAACCCAGTTAATCTCCTCTCAGCACCCAGTGACTGTTAATGAGCTGATAGAAACTCTCCAGTTGATGGGCACTAGTTTTGGCTGTCCTGTTATCACATGCAGTTCACACGTGTCCATACAATTTCCCTGTTGTCCCCCTAACAAGGGATTAAATTTGAATTGCTTGAACTAGCAGAAATCATGGGCAAGGTATGGAGTTTGTAGTTGCTTCTAACACACCGAAAAGCTTAGAGATCAGTGTTGAGGGTAGAGGCAACATTCCTGTCTCTACCATCAACTCCTTTTAGCTTTTTCTTGAATAAAAACACACTTTCAAAATCCTTTTAAAAATCCAAACAGTGATTTTGTCTTTCTCCTAAATCAGAGAAAAAAAGCAAGAACCAGCATAGCACCCACCTCAGAACACAATGTTTCATGCTCCTCTCTACCCTCCCAAGCTCACTTTCTCCTTTATTTACCTTCTAAACTCTCTATTTAGATGACATTTCTCAGGCACTTGAGCATCTCCCAGCTGGGATCACTGCATCCTCCGTCAGGAGGGGCTGTTAACCCTCCTTGCCGTGGGCAAAGCAGTTCAAGCACTTGCTTGCAGTGGCACAAGCCACCTCAGACTTACTTCCCAATTACTGGAGAGCTAATAAATACCTGCCTTTGCCCAGCTGAATTAGACCCTCTGAGTGCTCATTTCTCTTCACTGACTGTAAGAGGACACCCCTCTGACTGGTTCATTTGCACTAGAGGCACATAAATCCAACAAAGATATAACCTACACAGGAAATGTGTTGTTGAGTCAGACCTGACCTAGGGAAGATAATCCTTCCTGTTTAATCCTTTCCCTGAAGGCACATGAATGTGAAGCACGCCAAGGAAGCAGGGGACAGAAGTGATACAGCCATATCAGAGTTTCCTTTATCATTTTCCTTACCTATCAGATTAAATGTTTGCAAAGCTGCCTTTGAACTCCAGCAAACAGCTTCCTTATATATCCAGATGCAAATACCACTGTTTGTTAAGTGGGCTGTAAATGGATTTCATAGTTCAGCCCAAAGCTGCCACAGAGGAGCACAGCAAAGCTAAAAGCCCCAGCTGGAGTTTCCTGTGTTGCAGAAAGAAGAGCAGAGCAGGATCACTCAGTCACCTTATGTGCAGTGACAGCAGCCTGTCCTCCTGCCAAAGAAAAACGAGAGGTGTCAGGCCAGACTGCAGTGTGACGAGGGAAGCCTGTCACAGACAGAAGACATCTGGGATGCTCCCTGAGAAACGTTTATCAACTGGCCAGACCCACGGAAACCCTCCCTCACCATGGCAATTGAACAACAGACTGCCCCAAATAAACAAAGTGCAGAAACGGGGAAGCTCAGACCCAAAAGATCAAATCCCTTTACAGCCTGGAAGCTGTCCCCCTCCCGGGGTGTCCCCGTGTACCCTGAGCTGGGGAGGATGAGCAGGCACAGCCAGGTCTGTGTGTCGGGACCACCTCTGTCCCCCCGGGGTGTCCCCGGGGACCCCCGGCCCGCGGGGCCCGGCACGGCCGGGGCGGGAGGGCCCC
>VZRE01013809.1:1193391-1218954 GCA_013396775.1 Cephalopterus ornatus | reverse complement strand
GCCGCCCATCGAGGGGTTCGCGTCCAGCCGGGCCCCGCATCCCTGTGCCGGCCCTGCCAGAGGGATCGCACGGGAGAACGAGCTGGAAACTCGAATCCGAGGGCCCCTGTGCTGCACAGAAGGGACGCGCGTGGCAAGTGATGGGGTGCCATGAAAAAATCCGAGACAAGCACGTGCTCGGTATCTGGTTTCACTGCCCTTACTCTTTGCTGACAGTTCTCTGATGCAGTTAAGCTTCTGCAGGTGACAAAATCAAAAAGCCCAGAGGAGGCCACTAAGTTCGTAAGAGGATAGAGCACCTCCCCTCCAGAGACAGGCTGAGAGAGTTGGGGCTGTTGAGCCTGGAGAAGAGAAGGTTGTGTGGAGACCTCACAGCCCCTTCCAGTATCTGAGGGTGCTACAGGGAAGCTGGAGAGGGACTCTGCATCAGGAACTGGAGTGACAGGACAAGGGAGAATGGCTTGAAACAGTAGGTTTAGATTAGATACTAGGAAGAAAACACCACCTGTGAGGATGCTGAGGCCCTGGCACAGACTGCCCACAGGAGCTGTGGCTGCCCCATCCCTGGAAATGTTTAAGATCAGGTTAGATGGAGCTTGGAGCAACCTGGACTAGTGGAAGCTGTGGCAGTGGACTGTGGCAGGGGGTGCAACTGGATGAGCTTCAACATCCCTTCCACCCCAAACTATTCCATAGTTCTGTAAGAACCTGCAAGAGAAAACATCCATAACACCCACATCCCCACCAGCAAACTGGGGCTGATGTCAGTGCAAGCTCCTGGTGCAGGATCCCCAGAAGAAAAAACCAGAAACACAAATGGCAACTGCAACTCTTTGCTCTTCAGGGTGGAAAAAACTGAAGGCAGTTCCAGCCCTTACCCCTGGGGCAGCATTTCATCTGGAGCTGGCACAGCCCTGAGGACACGCTCACCCCCAGCACAACATCACCGCTGAAGCCAAATTGGAGAGATAATTATAGTTTGTCCAGCAGCTCCTGCTCAAACTATACACATCCAGGTCCTAGTAATAATTATCTATATATTTAACTAACAAAGGTTGGGCAAGGAAAATAATTATTTTCCTCTGCTTTGCTCCTTTCTTTAATTTCAGATACTGAAACGAACAGGTTCCCTGGACTTATTCCAGATCCTCAATCACCCCGAGCTCTCAGGACACAGAGTGAATTAAGTCACTACATCACCACTATGTGCAGAATGGGAGTAATGTTTTAAGGAGTTAAAACTACTGCAAGGTTCAACTGCTTACAGAAATATTGAATATAAATAAACATTATTTATATAAATACTTCTTCAAAATGCTGAAGTTAAGAGATACCAGATGGAAATCTGGTGCAATAGTCTAGAAACTCTGTAACATTTTCCTGTATTAAAATGGTAAACACGACTGAATCAATGACTCACATTACTTGAAACACTCCTAGAAAGGGTCACAATTATGTTTTGTCTGAATATCAGTGAATATATTATCTATGGTTAAATATGTTATAACTAAATCATTAACTCTGATCCTGCATTAAAGCAAACTGAACAACATTCACTCAAGTGGTACATAGTGCTCCACCTCCAGTTGGAGTAGGGAGCAGGTGTGAGAAAATACTATACCAAATCTCTTGCTGCTCCCACAATTCTCTTCCTCTTATCCCATATATTTCAAGTTTCACGTTACCTCAAGAACATCCACAGAGGGACAGATGCAGAGAAAACCAACACTGGTTTTGCTGTGTTGAGCAGTTTTGCCACTTCAGTTTTACAGAGCTAAACATCACAGAAATCCCCATTAGTCACATTTACACCAAAGTTCAGAGAATCACAATCTTAATGATGTGCAAAATTATATAATAGTATAAATCAACCTGCTCTAGGGGTTTTACCACAGGAAGTGTCACTTTTTAGGCTGGTAACTCTGCAACTTTAAAAAAACACAGATGAGAGAGCCAGCCAGAATTGATGGCCTGGCAGAGCTGAGCTGCCTTTGTGTAGCCACAGCTGGGAACTGAAGGAGACACTTCCACAGGGAAGCAAATCGGCCTTTCAGAGGTCTCCCACCCCCTGGACACACTGCTAACAGCACAGCCCAGCTAGTCCAACACTCGTTTGTGCATTTTTATACCTGCACTCACAGCAAATTCTGGACATACACAGAAAGCACCTGTGGGATTGTGGGAACCAGAGGCATTTTCAATACACAACAAACACACATAATCAGGGGCAAATAGCAGCAGTTTTTACTGACCATGTGGAAAATCTGCATTCACGAGTGAGCACCACCCAGCCCGAGAGCTCACTGGTTGTGTCAGATGGATCCTGTGCTGATACAGCTGTAACCAAGCAATTACACATCCCTTTTTCTGCCTGCCTGAAGCGAAAATTCAGCTTACAGCCAGCTAGTATGTGCAGATTTATGTTAAAGAGAGTGGAACCAACAATTAGCAACTTACTTTTCATAGTACAGAGTCAAATACACCATTAAAATGAAATTGAACAGTACAAAATGCTTTAGAACATATCTTCTGTTTCCAAGGTGCTAAACATGGGGGTTTTCCTTTCCCCCAAAATGTATCTGATAATTCTAGAAACTACCACAGATCACCAACTTTGCTACATTTTTTCCTGCTTCTGGCCTTCTTTGCAACAGCTGTAGAATATTCTGTCCCTTTGAAAAATGCACACAAGACACAAAGATTGTGCTCAACAGGTTTACTCAGACTGGACTCTTAAATGCTCAAGAAAAAGGCACAGATTAAAAGAGACTCTGATGACTCTTTTGAACACAGCAAATGGAATTCTGTTTATAAGGAAAAAAAATACTGCTATGAATCGTATGGGCTGAAAAGTTCAAATATTCTTCCCTGTTCCTAATTATTGGCCTTCATTAAAATGGAATTTAAATTAAATTGTATAAACATATGAAATAAAGTCTCAGTATTAGGAAGTTTTTTTTTTCTTTTGTTTCCTCTATGTACAAATCTTAGTATACAATTTTTACTTTTCATTATACATTTAACTACATAATCTTTTTTTTCCAAAATGAGTGAAAGCAACTGCAAAGTATGTGTTTCAAGAAAATGCTTTGCATTCGGAAAGGATCCACCTGCTTTCTTGGCCAGCAGTGCCAATGAGAACTGAGGGGGGGTGCCAGGCTGGGGGAGCACCCCTCAGATGTAGTCATCCTCCACGGGCTCCCCGTTGACGTCACAGTAGTGGATGAAAATGGCCACGACGCGCTGGAACACACCTTTCTTCATCTGCCGCAGCTCCGAGATCTCCTCCCCGATGGTCTCCATGCAGATGTCTGCAGACAACTGGCCCTTCCTCCGGGGGGCATAGATCGTAGCTGGGAAGGCACACAAGGATAAAAGCTAGAACGTTTCCTGCAGAGAAGTTCACGAGCCAATCTGCTTTGCGTTAAGTCTTGGAAAGCAAAGCAAACAGAAAAATCTTCCATTGAGGAGTTACATCGAAGGGATATTGTTCAAGCAGAAGAGGTGTTCTGCTTTCCCTATATCAAAACCTTTCAATAGCTCCCATACTTATTTAATGTATGTCAACTTCGTACGTCTGTGAGTGAAGGGAATCCCAGGGCAACACAAACCTTTCCCTGAGGCCTCTATGACATACTTGCACATTATCCATTCCAGTGATCACTTAAATGTTTTATAAACAAAAGCAATTAAGGATAAAGCAGAAGTCTTGTCTTTATTTTTAGGGCTTTAACATCAGATTTAATCTAATTACTCTTTTAAATCAAATATATATCATTTTTTTGGTAACTCAGCCTACATTCTGAAGTACAAGCATTAAGTCTATGAACCAGTCTAAAATAAAATTTAAAAAATAAAACCAGAGAAAGGTATAGCAGAGAAAATCTGTTCCTCATCCTCTTGAGATTCATGCCCTTGAAACAGAGCTAGATAATATCCAAAACAATGTCAATTAAAAATATCTCTAACAAAAGAGATTCCAACATGTTCCTAAGTAAGTAGAGGAGGAACATAATTTTCTCTGCTACCAAGCAAGGTCTTCAGTTGAGCCCTAGGAACTGCCTACTATAACATTTGAGAAGACAAGCTCCTAAATAGAAAGAGGCATATCTATAACAAACACTAACCCACATCATATGTTCCAGAGTTTTCAAGTCCAGTTTTTTCCTCTTTTATCCCAAGACTGAGTTTTCACACTTCTCTCTGCTGGACTCTCTTCAGCCTACCTTAACAACCTTCACAAGGCAAAGCCAGAGGCAGCAGTTCAGCTGAGCCTTCAGCAGCAACACCAGTAAACTCTACAGAACATAAATTGCTGGGACTACACACCACAGAATTAACTTTGTGTGTGTTTCAAATGCACCCAGATGTGACAAACTCATCATACTTTCAGGCTGAGCACCAGACTGCCTCTGCTTCTGTCAGTATTAGGGCCCCCAGCTGGTCATTACAGTGCTGTAAGTACTGTGGCCCTCTCCTTTGCTGGACTCATCCAGCTCCCAGCACAGTCTATCATAAACAGCCCAAGAACTAGAAAACTGAAAAATAAAGGTCAGCTTGGAACAAGCAACAAGTTATTTGAACACGCCAAACCAGATTACGCACTTCTTTCATCATCCTCAAAGTCGTATCTGGCGTAGCTGTTGGGCTCTGCTGTTCTCAGGGACCTCAGCCACGGGAAGTCAGTGATCATGGAGTAAGGAGCACCATCCACAATGCCTAGGAGACAGACAGGATGAGGAGCCAAAGAGCACAATGTTGCTCCTGCAGCATCATCACTCTTCATCAAGTAAACTTGATTATCACATAGACTGGTCACTCTAATGCAAGAAAAGCATCTCCTCACGTCATTCCCCCACTGTGCCAAAGTTCCTCCACTTTTCTCACAAGACTTATTATCCATGTCTCTTGTAATGATGCAAAGCTACTTAACAAGAGACTTGTCAGCATCTTTCAGCTCTCTATGAACACTCACCTTCTAGAGTGTAAATATCTCGTCCCCAAGGGTACTTAGTGTATTTCTTCAGGTCTTCTTCAGTTCGTGTAGCTTCAGGGAAGAATTCGTATTTAATAAGCTCTCTAGAGAGAAGCAGGAAGAGATTATAGCCAGGAGTGATAGGAAATGGGAAGGAGGGGGGGAAATCCTATTGCACAAGCTTTCCTCTAGTGAGCCTGAATCCATAGAAGCATTTCTCCAAGACCCTCACAACAACTCAGAATCAATCCCTTCACTTTGGAGAGCAATCACTGCCAGCAGGTACAGTTTGGGTGACAAACAGTTGAAGGTATCTTTGAGCACACCTTTCTATCTGATTGATGCACAATCCAACACAGCTGCAACTAAATCAAAACTTCAGAAGTAAATTTGCTCTCTTAGTAATTTTAGTGAAAAGCCAGCACAACAAAAACACTGCTTAGAAACAGCTGGGTGAGAGCCACTCTATATAGAATTTCCATCAGCAGGAGACTAAGGAGCTCATACTGATTGAACATCACCTTCCACAGAAACTACTTCTTGGAGCAAATCACTCTTTTTTGAAGCTAACTTGTTTTCAGATTTGAAGATATTTCTCCGCCTTCATGATTGCTTCAATGTACAATTGCATTATTGCTGCATGAATTATATGATGAATGATACAGTTATTGCAGGAGAATTTCTAGTATTTTCCATATGGAGAGATTTATAGTCTGTGTTTTGTAGGAGATGTACCTTGACACTGAAATCCTACGTTGCACCATCTAGAATTCAAACTTCCCTAGTCACCAAAGCTTTTTATTTTGATTTGGCTGACAGAATCCAGCTTGTCTGACTGGAGCTGCAGCTGCTCACTGAACAGTGAACACCTTTTCTGCACATCCCTGAAGGGCAGGTACTCACTGGTTGATATTTGCTATCGTGTCCATCCAGCTCCGAACTCGCACCTTGTTGCGGACATTGGGGGGGTTACTGAACTCATGAATGATGCAGATGTGGTAGGGATAAGGGCCACTAAAGATCTTCTGCTCCAGAGTCAATGTGTCAACCTGGGAAAAGCAGGAAACAAAGACTTGTGACGAACAGAAACAAAGAGATGTGATTTTAGAGTCAAGAGCAGACAGACATCCAAACACCCCAAATTCTGGGGGAATGGGTCCAGTAAAAAGAAATTTTAACAACATACATAATTAAATACATGATTAAAACTTTCCTACTGCAGCTTTGTCAATGAATCTTCTCAATTAGTGGAATTGGACAGGAAATGTCTATTTCATGATGTGTTTCACAGTGCCAATATGTAAGCAAACTTCATAAAACTACATAATGGTCTAAAACTACATTCACATCTCAGAATTTGTCTCTGGCTTAGGGGGAGAGGGTTGGTGGTTTGGTTTTAGGGTTTTTTTTGTTTTGTTTCCTCCTCATTTTTAGCACAGTCCTTTAAAGCAGGAGATCTGGTTTCAAAAAAAATAGCTGGCTTTTATGTCCAATCTGCCTTCCCTCATTGGGAGACCAAGCCAGAAAGCAGGAGAGAAGCAGCCCCACATGTACAGTATGGAATGCTCTGGTAAGAGTGATAAAGTTAAAAAACCCCAACATTCCAGATCTTAAACTAAACCCTCTTAAATACTTGTGAAATGACCTAAACTCACTAAATGTCACTTCTTACAGCTCCCTGTACCACAACTGTCTTAAAACACTATTCAGCATCACAAGAGGATGCTGCCTTCAGCACAGTTGTCTATTCCAAACTCTAACTGCTGCTACTAAATCTAATAGAATAGACTTAGATCAAAGATTTCAGATACCTGTGCCTATGTCCTGCTTCTGCTTATACACAGCTATAAGCTGGCTTAGTAGCACTTAGGTTCTTACAGTTTCTTTTGTTTATTCCGTTTGAAATTAATTCAGTGCATCACAGTATCTTACAGTATCTTCTAATGCAACGAATACTGGAGATAGTAAGATTAAGTCTTAAAACTCAGTACCATCCAAGTTCTAGATTCTGCAATGAAAGCCTTGATGGGCTAAACTTTTAATAAGCAAGTTTCTCAGAGCTGTGTTACTGTAACATTTACATTTCTCGCTCAGTTGAAAACCACAGGCAGAACTTCAGGTGTGTTCACAGGTTGGTTGTGTACCTGCTGCATTGGTCGAAGATAAATGATCCTGTTTCTTTCTGGTGGCATCCTGAGAATCTGATCCAGAACCTGATCCATGTTTAACTTCTTGCACTGGGCATAGTCAAACCGATTGACAACTGGTGCATTTTCTACTTTCAAGTGTTTTAATACACGGCACCTTGTAGCTATAAAAGAGCAAACAAAATTATTAAAAGAAACAATACTGAAAAGACCTTAGGAGCCTCCTGTCAGAGATTTTTCAAGGCTGACAGTTTCTAAAGAAGGTAAACAAGTAATGTAAGTACCAGAGAATAACTGAAGTTAAGCTGACAATTTAAGTATATCAGAGAAATACACCAGCTGCTCATTTCTTCCATATTATGGTCGAACTTTAAATTCTTGAACTTGTAAGAAGGATCCTTTTAAAAGGCCATGTCAAATTTCTTCTAACAATAACCTTTTTCTCCCTTTGTTTCCTTTCACAAAGCCTCCTGAAATGGTCTGTGGACTGCCACAATTGAAAACCACCGACTTCAAAATCAGATCAAATGCAGAGTATTGTGAAGCCACACAATGGAAAATAAATCCATTTCCTTTCTAGCAACAGTGCTCATTTAACCAAAATTAAGTTCAAAATCAATGTATGTTCTGAGACGTATTCTGGAATAAAGAAATAATTTCTTTATTCTCTGTTATGTAGATATATGTCATGTCAGAAAAGGTCTTAAAGTGTAGATGTTGCAGAAAACAGTAAATGATCCAATACAGGACCAGTCACACACCCTGGCCTGTGAATGTAATGCAACCTAAGTGCCATAATTGAAAACAGATTTTTATCATCTCAAGGAGGAAAGTATCATCATGTCAGCTAAATAATCTATGGAAGCATGAAGAAATGAGAGAAAAAAAAACCAAGCTACTCTGAAACTCATTTCATCAACTTCCAATTATTGTATTATATCACTCTTCAATAAACTACTCATCTTCCTAATTGTAAGATAATTTCATCTGTTGATTTTCAGATATTAATCTTTATTAAACCAGTTATAAGAAAAGGCACTCAAACTGAGAAGCAGCAATATTTGGTGTTCTAAGCATCAGCCTGACAAGCAGCAATGCAGCTGATGAATACAAAATAAGCAATGGACTGACTTTAATTGTTTCAGGAATTTCTAATAACGCCAGATGGAGCAGACAAGCATGACATGAACTACATACCATGTATGAACATCATTTTGGGACAGTCTTTCAGTACCAAATCTGTTATTCCACAATTGGTCAATGTGATTCCTACAAGGTTTTTGGATTTCAAAGTCAGTACCTGGTGGGGGTAAAAAAAAAAAAAAAAAAGAAAAATGTATGACACAGTAAAACCAAATAAAAACTTAAACTGAATTTTAGAAGATACTGCCAGATATGGAAAGATATTAACTGGATACTAATCAATACAACACAGCTTCAGTTCACAATGGGTATCTGAAGTTACAGAGTAGGCTACTGGTGATTGCAGCTGATAAACCTGTAGGAAGCGAGGAAAAAGCCCTTACTTGAACATGATCATCTTCAATAACCGGATCACTTGTACTTGTGGATTTGTCAGCTGTCCTTTTCCGCTTGGCGGTTTGCCGTGGCTTTGGCTTGGCTACTTCTGGAAACAAAAATATGGAAAAAAAAATCTGTCCCCTGTTACATTTCAGGATAACAACGGAGGCATTCCCTGGCTGAAAATGGCCAATCAGAACATTTCTTACAGATCAAAACACCTGTGTGGCTTGAAAACAACTTTATATCTTCTCGCACAAAACCCACTTGTGCTCAGAATCATTCACACTAAATAACTCGGGGCAGGGGGTGGGTTGTTTATAGATGAAAACACAGGAATGCTGAACCTACAAGTTCAACATCACTGAAAGATGTGGAGCCAAGAAGAGAACAGAAGATTAATTGTTAGGTTACTGCAGGAAACAGAACATCCTTGACAAATACAAGAACCAAAATAGCTTTAATGTTTAAATAGTAGAAATAATCTCAAACTACTTGAAAGTCTGCTCTTCATAACTGTCACTAAAGTTTTTCATATTATTGCAAAGGATACCCAGGTATAAAATACTTAACATTCCCAAGTTGCTTCTTACTCCATTTCATGCACCAATGACATCAAATTCCTGCTTGAGTTAAAGGATGAGTCTTCAAAAAGAAATGACAACTACCACTGCTTCCATCAGTAAGAGAAAAAAAACGCCCTAGAATTAATTTTCTGTGATTACAGATCAAAATTAGAAATTATTTTACTAACAATAAGCTTCCTTTGACTTTTTTGTTAAAACATATATCACGGCCACAAAGATTCCCAGTCAAGATAGATATGCAAAATATTAAAGTTTATATACAAACTACTCATAGAAACACGGAATGGTCTGGGTTGGAAGGAAACTTAAAGCCTAAATTCCACCCCCCCTGTCACGGGCAGGGACACCTTCCACTAGCCCACGTTGCTCCAAGCCCCGTCCAAGCTGGCCTTGAACAGTTCCAGGGATGTGGCAGCCACAGCTTCTCTGGGCAATCTGGAATGTACCTCACAACCTTCACATACTTCATGCTAAACTACCATTAACATTAAAAAATACCTCTCTTCCTACTTATCATAAAATCTCACCAATATATATATAAGCTCTTATGTGGCATCCAGTGGGCTGTGAGCTCCAGAATTCTGGCTACTGCCTTAGGGGATCAGGTTGAGAGATGGAATATTAAGTACTCGACTTGTGGTACCTGTGAATCATCATCCCCAGGGAACTTTCTGACAGTTCCTGGAGTATGTTCAGACAGTGAAATACCTCCTAGCGTGATTCTAGGAAAAACCTTCTGATTTCGTGTAGAATTGTTTGAGATGCAGCCTTGGGGCAAGAAATCTTTACAGAAGATTTAACGTAACATGCAGTTTAAAATGTGAAAAGCTTCACTACAAATACAAACTAAAACAAGTTTTAAAAAAACCAAACAGTACAAGTGTGGCTGACATTCTGATTGAAGTAAAAATCAAAATTACACAAGTCATCCTCTAGCCAGTTAGTCTGTGGCGACAATGCTTTTAAAATTTCACAGTCTTTAATATTTGGCTGAAAGCACAGTTTAGAATGAGTAAATAATTTCAGAGAAAGAAAAAAAATCCTTCTAATATTAAACATAGTTTGTTACAGAAGCTGAAAACCACAGTGTCCTTTATGGTAGAATAATAGAAAGCTGTCATATTCAAGGCACATTTTTAGACCATTTATGGAAAAAACATTTCCAACTGTGCAACAAAGCATTTTCAGGTTATACTCCAAGGAGCTGTATGTTCTGTCCTAGTAATGAAAAGCCCTGTAACACCAGGCAGAAGCAGCCTCACTGTCCTATGTGTAAAATACAGATTTAAAAGATAAAATTGGCATATCAAGTCTCACACTCTGCCTCAGGCATCAGCTAACACCTGATGCTTCAAAGAGGAAAAGCGTATAAAGACATGCATAATTGAATGGAGCTAGGAAAGCAATTCTTATACATGCTAAATATAGGAAGTGCTCAACCATTTTTCTCCACAAGCAAAACAGATCTTTTTCCTGACTAACAACTGAAACCTGAAAACAGAGATACTCTCAGAAAGATACCCTAATCTAATACTTAGATCTGACTGACTTCGCTTCATGCATTGGTAGTGGCTGAGGATGGAGAGGAAATATTTTCTTTTGATTTTTGCAGATTGATTATTACTCATAATGGGGCAAAATAGAAAACTGACATTTTAACAGGAAGATCATCTCTTCAATCTGAGATATGTCTAGCTGCAGAACAACATCCCAGGTGATTCAGGTTTCATTAACACTTGGGAACATTAGGATAAACTGGAAAAACACCAGGACATACTGTGTTTGAATCATTCCATGGTAACAGAGGTACGAATTTACTATCAATCTTTTCTACCTCTGACACACACAGATTTTTTCAGTTTCATTTTACTTGCCAGATATTCTCAACAAAGAATCCTGGATATATGAGGTGGTGCCAGACTAAGATGACTATTACGGAAACCAAGTATATTTGAAAGAGACAGCAAGTTCCCTTCTCACATCTATTCTTTTCTCCCTTAGTTCCAGTCCTTCGGGATTTTTATTTTATTTCATGTAAAATGTACAAACCAGTAATGTGAAGCACAAACCTGTTTGACAAAAGGACCATTCTGAACAAGTTTGATCACCATGCCTTATACACTTGGAAGTAGAACCCAATATGCAGGTCCACAAGCTTAGCCCAACTGTAATTACTGGTTGATAAAGGAGCAGTTATTAACCTTTGCCTTCTTGCCAAGATGTAAGAGTACCTGCTGTCTTCCTCCTTTTGAAGGGAGGATTTTAATGGGGGAGACAGTTTTATGTTCCAATGAATAACAGCCTTCACAGGAAGACAGAGCTATCAAAAGCTACAACTGCTCTTCAAATGAGTAAATCAAATAGTGTTTAGAATGTATGGATAACACGTACAGAAAGACTTGCATGGAGAAAAAAAGTCACCGGTATTTTCAGAGAAATCTCGTATTTTACCTAGTTATGGCAGTGAAGTCAAGTAATTTCTTTTCCATCAATATTCAGACCCTTTGACAAGCCACTTGGTTTTAAATTATTAACTAACAAACTTCATGTTTGACACCAGTACTACCTGTGGGTGTTGCAGCTGCTCAGCGCCGTCTCATGGCAGCACTGCAGCTTACTCAGCCATTACTATCTGTGTGTAAGTCATACCTGGCTCCGACACCAGAGGGACATGGGACAGCTTGCTCCTGGCTCTGGTTAGTGGTCGGCGAGGATACTCCTCCTTGTCCTGCAGCTCACAGCTCCCGGGCTGTGTGCCCGTGCTCTGCTCCTCGCTGGCAGCCCCGCAGGAACTCCCACTAGTCCTCTCCTCCCCTGTGTCTCCCACAGCCCCACAGTTTGGCTGTGTCCTAAGTGCAAAATCTGCCCCAGCACTGCTTGGTCCGTTCCTGCAGGCTCCACTCGTGGATGGACATTCCCCGTCACAACCCCCACTAGTTCTCTGCTGCGTGTCCTGAGGCTTGTAGGAGGAACACCTGGAACAAACAGAGCTCTCCTCAGTCTCTCTCTCACTGGAACCTTCCCGTTTACAAGGCGAGCAGACACACTGCCCAGATTCCTCTCCAGCTGCTGGGCTGGTGCCAGCACAGTGGCCATGAGCTGTCTGTGCACAGTCAGGGCTAGGAGAAGCAGCACTGCAGGAGCTGGACGTTCCTGTTGATCCTGTAGCATTACTGCAGCTTGCATAAGGATCTTTGCTTTTGTTCCTTTCAGGCATGTCACTTGCTGCTTTCATGTCTGCTTTAATCTGCTCACTGGTTACTTGACAGCCTTTTTCACAGCTGCTTTCCTCCGTGTGGAACTGCTTTGTCTGGCCCCCTTGGCTGGCACTGCATCTTTTCCGCAGGGGTGTCTTGCCTTTACCACTCACTGTGAGAGTCAGGGAAGGGAGAACAATGAGACAAGCTAAAACACAGCTTAAATAAATGCAGAGTGTTACTCTCTTAAAGACTACTTAAAACAGAAGGCAGCCTAGAGGCCAGTGACAAATCTCATCAGGACCATGCTGTGTTATTAATATTTCTAGCAGTTGCTGACTCTCAGTGATGTCCTGCAGCTATTTTTGTAGTGATGTGCTGAGGTGTTTGTCAGTAAATGAGATACAAATCTGCCAGAGAGGCTCATATTGTCACAGAGCAGCTCACTGTTTAAATAGGCCAAAGCACAAAAATATGAAAGACACACTAAGAATAGAATCACAGAATGGCTCTAAGGGACCCTAAAGATCATCTATTTCCAATCCCTCTGCCATGGGCAGGGACACCTTCCACTAGACCACGTTGCTCCAGGCCCCATCTAACCTGGCCTTGAACATTTCCAGGGATGGGGCAGCCACACTGTCTGTGGGCAACCTGTGCCAGGGCCTCCCTACCCTCACAGGTAAGAATTTTTTTCTAGTATCTTTATCTAAATAGGCTTCTGTTTTCCTAAATAGGAGAAATACAACTGAGGAATCAAACAGTAACAGAGACAGTACAAAAGTTCTGCTTTCAGTAGCAATCCTCAGCTCCCCCTCTTGGGTACGGGGCGTGGTGTCAGTAGGTAACAGCAGTCTCAGTTCACAGATGAATAAAAAGCCACACCACACAGTGTACAAATCACAACAGGAACTTAAACACAGAATCACTTATGTTGGAAAAACCTCCAAGACCATCAAGTCCAATCTGTGACCAATCACCACCTTATCAACCAGACCAGAGCGCTGAGTGCCACATCCAGTCATTCCTTGAACACCTCCAGCGATGGGGACTCCACCTCTGCCCTGGGCAGCCCCTTCCAATGCCTGACAACCGTCTCAGTGAAGAAATTCTTCCTGAATATCTACTGTCTTAATCCTCTCTGGTAATTACACTAACCCAAGCTCCAAATCCTCACTATTGACAGTACAAAAGTTTATGCAAATTCTGTCCAAACACAGGTTATTTCATCCTCAAACCAGAACTGACACTCACACTATAGGCACAGCACTCTACACATTCCCAAGCTGGAACTGCCAGTCTTGTTGAAATAAATGCACTAAACAAGAGAGGGACTGATGTGTAGGGAGTACGCCAGAACAGTAGGAAGAGCCATTACTGCTTTGCTAAGTCCTAGGCTTTGCAGAAATTAAACCAGTACTAGATCAGGATATTTCTCTGTCTTCGCAATGCCAGATTTTTCTGTTAACTGCTTAGCTAAATATTCCTTAAGGCTTAACACTGTATTTACTTCATCTGACAACACAGCTGCAAATTTGGCTTCACAGACACGATAAATTCTGGCCACTTGGAAATCCAAAAGAGGAGCTGCAGGTTTCTGATCAGTGCAGCACCACCGTTTCTTTGTTTCCATACAGCATCTGTGATTGAAGCTCAGAGAAATGTGTCCTTCTAGATTCATAACAAAGATAGACAAAAAATTAAACAAGATGGAAAGACTGAAGCTTAAAAATAAATGTTGCTAAACAGTGCCCAGAGACCCATCTGTTCCACACCTGAAGGTTCTCTAGTTTCCACCAGATCTCTGCTTTTCTCTTCTCCATCTGAGTAGTTCTGTGCAATGCTGTTGGAGATGCAGGCTCTTGAAGTCCCCATGTTTTCCTCCTCATCCTCACTGTCTGAATCGTGGATAGTAACAGGTGTTGCTTTTACAATAGGCTGAATGCCACTTGGTCCTGAAAAGTATAATACCAACACTTCATGTAAAAATAAGCCAAACATGGATTAAAGTGCTGAAGAACTTCTAAAAACACTTGAAAAAATGGTAAGAAATTAATTTAATTAAATTAGCCACCCATTCTGCAGCTCCTCCATTAAAATCTAAATAGAAGAAGAGCATTGCAGCACTAAAGCCTTCTAGTTTGGAAGGGGAAGATTGTCACAATGGAATACAAAACACAAGTTTTCTCAATGTTTCTCTGCTTCAGAACAGCTTAAAGGTTCTTCCACAATTGTACAAGTAAACTACATATTATAAACAGTCCCTGAAACCTCCACCACAACAACAGAAATGTTGGCCAGAACATTGGCATTTATCCTTCTAAATCTTGAAAAACTGAGCAGATCCAGCATACAAGGATGTTACTTCGTGTTGTTGGCACATTCAGTAGAAAATTATGTTGTCCAGCCAATAGTGGCTATAAAAGAGATCAAGACTGCTTCGTGTCACTAACACAAATAAAATTAACACTGGAACAAGTTGTTCTGGCATGAAAAAAAAAAATAGCATCTACATGCTGCAGTGAAAGAAGTAAGGCCATCAACACCAGAGGCACAAGACAAGTTCATTGAGGCCTTCTGACTCTTATTATACTGAACATAAAAATAAGGCTTTAAGATCAAGGTATTTCACTCCACAGGCAAAGAGAACTCTGCACTGTAAAACAGACTTTAAAACACAAAAAATTTCTTCATAGAAGTGAGCTGTGCTAGCATCATTATTCCAAACACAACAGCCAACCCAGCTAAAGAAAAACATCCAAAACCAGACTTATATTGAAATATTTAACCCCTCGAGAAGGAGATAGCAAAAGGTCATTTCTTTCCAAAGCCAGAGTTACCTGCTTGCTCTTCATCCACCTCCATAGGAACAACAGCTTGGCTGTGAGCCGGGAGCTCATTCTGGCCCTGCCCAGCAGCAAACTCCTCTTCCTGTGCCACCTCTTCCATCTCATTCAGTGCTGAAAAGATAAAGATGAGGTCAAGAATAGGAAACAGAATAAATAGAGCCCACCAGCACCCACAGAGAGTCAGAATCATCAAGAAATAAGTAACAGCTGCCTTGATTCCTTCAGGGAGTCTCTGAGGTGCATAAAGTCTCACATATTTGTTCTACATCTCTTTAGCCAAAGCCCCAGCCTAATTTTTGGGGTTTAGTTCACCCAAATTTTCCAGTCCTCCTCAAAAGTCTTGTTCTACCACAGTGAGCAGCATAACCGGGATTTGCATATTCCTTCCCTCCAATGACTTTTGCCTTTGCTGGGAAATATTAAAATATACCATTTGACACTGTGATGTTCTCCCAGCTCTGACCAGAGGAGTCTAGAATATGCTTGGCACTTCCCCAGAGGAGTCACACAGATGGTGCCTTGCTAACACCTGTACTGACACACATCACTTCCCTGCGATGTGCCTGTAACAGCCATCAGACACCACACCATGACAGCTTTTATCACACAGGTATCAGAGACATGGAGACAGCCCCCTGGAAGGATTACAGCTATCAGGAACTGAAAGAGCAACAAGCTTTCCATATATATCTTCTCTACCACCCTCTGTATGTCAGTGCAAATAAAATCACTTCCTACACAGGTTCACCAAGATTACCCTCAGCTGCAATCTGCTGCTCCTCAGCTTGGCCATCTTGCCGCAGCTCATTCTCCTCATTCTGGTCATTTGGGTGTTGGTGATTGTTGTGGTGGATGTTTGGGTTATTGTTATTCTGGTGGTTATTGTTGTTGTCATTGTCATTGTTAGAGTTCTGATTGCTGACTAGGGCAGAGGAGACCCCAATTCCTGTGCCTGCACTTAGGCCCACACGAGCACAACCCTGAGAACAAAAAGCAGCTATTAAGATTTGAAAAAATGGATAAGTTACCTCAACAACATTCCCTAAGGCCAACAGAAAAAGCATTCTGTTGGTAATGTCTGGGATAGCAAAACACTAACAGGGAGACTGCCCCTCATATTTCCTTATGCATTGCAGGGGCCCATCTTCAAGTTGGTAACCCAGAAAACTTACAGTCTGTTAAACTCCTAATGAAAGGGAATTCCACAAAGCACATAATTTTACTTTATTGCGTTCCATTTGCTATAGGATCACACTGCATTAATACAAGCAGCAGATTATATATATAGCCTTCTCAGAACAGCCTCAAGACAGAACTAGCAATTGAAGAAAGCAGTTTTTTACGTAGGCAGTTTCCACTGCATTACAGCAGCTTAACAAGGATTTGTGTTACACTGTGGGAGGGGACAACATGAAGAAATAAAATTCCTAAGCTTTGAAACCACTCCAAGAGTGGAACAGTACCCTTATTTCACCCACTACAAAATCATAAAAACCTCTTAGCATTGTAAACAGATCCCCAAGTGTGAAAGAAATGGTACAAAAAGGAGCAGCAAAATGAAGTAAAATGAAATCAGCAAAGACCTCAACAGAATCAATGTGGGTCTTATTTTCTGGTCACATATTCATACAAGGTCAAACCTTACCACTGCCCCCATTTGCAGAAGCAGCATCATTCTCTCCAGCATATCATGATAATAGCAACAGCAAACTGGAGTAATTTTATTAGCAATACATTTGATTAATTACAACTTTTAAAAGAATGCCTAAGAGCTGGAACACACTGTATTTCCAACAAGCTGGCAACAATAAAAACCAAGACCGTTCTGTGAAACTCACCTTAGGAGGTTCTCTAAACATCTGGTCCAGAGAAATGAATTCTAAACTTGGCAATAACTCGATGAACTGACTAAAAGAATCCAGCTTTATGGCGTGGCAGCGCACCAGGGTGAGGTCAACCAAGCGAGTCCACCTCGAATGATCTGCGGGAGAGGAGGGAAGCATTTCCTGAAGGATTCCCATCTTACTTGTTTGTCATTATACCCCTTTCAGATTTGAGAGGAGCATCCTCTGTATCTCCATTCTGTTACCAGCATTATTATGGTTCCAAACCAAGCATCATCTACTGTACTTACTAAGAAATAGAACAAGCAGTACTATGAGCAGAGAAATTCTGGTTTACTTAGCACAGTAATTCATATAATAGCTCTAAAATTTCAAAGGTGTGCAATACCTGTGATCCAATTATTTGGGTTATGTAGATGTGGGCAGTTGTAAATGACCAGATACTTGATGAAAGAAAAAACTTCATTTACAGCTTTCATACCAATATCTGTAATAATTCCTGGATTTTCAACCACATCAGCCAAGCCGTACCTCACCAAGTCCGTACTCGTCATTTTACCTAAGAAAAAGATAGTAGCAGACACAGCAGTAAATTTGCCTTTTATAGCATGATTTTCTAACTCCCTAGTTTAGTCCCATTTCGTAAAACTGATCAGATTATTCCTTCAGTTCAATAAAGATGAGACTTTCCCAATTTCACTAAGAGTTTCAGGAAGTGAGGAAAAACCTGTATGGCTGTATGAAATCAGCAGCCTCAATATGGGCAAAGTTAATATTCTTTTTAATCACTCTTAGTGCATGACTGAAAACACATCAACTCACATAATCCTTATGTTTGTCAAATAATTTATGTATATAAAAAAGATGTCATACACTGTAGTAAAAACTCATCAACATATCCTAGATGAAGAGTTTCAAACTGTGGAAATTCCAGTTCAGCCATCTTCAAAGCAGAAAAAACACCATCTTTGGTCAAGGAAGGCTGGATCCGCACTTCGTGCAACCTGAATGTAATTAAGAATTGTTAATTGTAGTTGAGAATTGTTCCTATTAAAATTCATGCCAAAACACAATTGCCACAGAAAACACTCAAGGAGATGACCTCTCATAATAAAATGAAAGAATTCTTTCAATCATGGCAGGATTCAGAGGCTATCTGCTGAATCTTTATGGCAGTATTTGACAGTTACATATATTTTTGTATATATAAAATATATAGTACATATAATATTTATTATAATTTATGATATTATTATTAATATATAAGAATATATTGCGAGATCAACAGCACCACACTTTTCAGATACAAGTCGTATGACAAAAGGATTCAGAAACGGACATACTCCAGCTGTCTGAACCACAGAACACTCCTGTTAGATAAACTTTAAATGTGCATTCCTCAAACTTTTGACAGCTGTTCTGCTTCTCAGACTTCATTACTAAGTCACTTATTTTGAAAATGGAGAAGGGGGGCAAAGGGAGATCTGAAGGCCAGTACCTTCGTGCAGCAGTTATGATGAGGTAGCCAAGATCCACTTCAAGTGCATTCTTGCAAGCTCCCAGAACTATAGTGTGCAAATTCCTAAAACCACCTGGCAAATAAAAAACAACCTTCTTTCATTTCAGTCACAGATCACAGTCTTAAGCTTTATACATTTCCATCAGTGTTGTCTTGACAAGTGAATGAACAAAACACATCTTTTTTAGCAAATCAATAAAACTAATATTTGCACCCAGCTCTCCTCCAATCCTGCTAGTTCTGCTCACCAACAATTGCAACTGAAGGCAGCTCATCAGTCAAGAGTTAAATGCAGTTAGAACATCTAAATAATATCATAAAAAAAGCATATAAAAAACCAATATCATAAAAAAAGCATATTTAGCACCATAACCATGGTACTAACCATTCCAAACTCGGAAATAAGGATCAAGAAAAGATATGCTACAGACAAAAAAAGCTAAGCTTCACATGTCTCCAGTATTTGCTAATACTTTTATTTATTTACTTATTTTGGTTTAAGTATGAGGGATAGGAAGTTTCATACCTGATCTCCAGCTATCTTCTACCACGTGCTGGATAAGTCCTCCAAGAAATGGAACACGAACCAGTTCTAAGTGCTCCAAATTTCGAGCAGAAGCCAGGCCTGTCACCAGGGGAACGTACTTCAGAGAATTTGTGGGTCCTACACAGAAAAAGCCAAAGACAAAGCAGGTTGCTCACATGACATCACTGAATTGATGATGTCAATGACTGTCACATGAAAGAATTGAAAAATATCCACATATATCCATCTAGATCAGGAAGTCAAGAGAACCACAAAGCACCAAATAACGTACAGGACAGGGATACATTTCTGTCCAACACCACAAATAAAACAACAACTGCTTTCAGAATCTTGAATTCCAAGACTTCCATTTACAGTTGGTGCCTGAGCAGCTTTAACAGAATCAGTTTTCCTACATGCTCTAACATCCCCTTCACGTATGAATCCCTCTTACCAGCACAGTTCCTCATGACAAAAGCACGTAAGCTGATACAAAGGAAATCTTTAAAAGGCTGTGGTTTGGTGAGTCTCACCCACTTCAAATAAAGGTGCCTCAGCATTGGAATACAAGGAATCTCAGGGACATTCACCCCTAGTAATACATAAACAAAACAAACAAATATTTTAAACAAGCTTGAAAGCATAAACTGCATGACAAATTTCTGGCTTTAAAAAGGAAGTTTTTCTTTGCTATGTGGCACGTGAGGAAAGCTGTAAACCCTTTAAATACAAGTTCTTCACCTTGGTTTGTCAACACAGTTTTTTAGAACTTGCCTTTTGAACCTGCTATCACATATATGGCAACTAATATCTCAAAGATACCACAGCCCAAAGTCCCTTTCTTAAAAAGAATTACAATCTTGCAGAGTTTCAAAGCCTTTAAGTTCACCTGTGTTGAAGCCAACTACTTCATCATTACCACACTCACCTACTAAGTGCAAAGTCTGAATTTTAGCTCCTATAGGTATTTTCAGCTTGTTCTCAGGAGGAATTGGAAAAGCACCATTACGATTACGAAACTTCCCTAAAATGTGAACTTGTGGCATGTATGTCCAAATAGCTTCCACCAGCTCTAAATGAGAGGTCTCAACACCCTGGATAAAAGGAAGCAAAGCAAATGCTCTAACACCAGTTCAAGCAACAACATCCTCTTAACTACGTAAACTTCTCAGTAACACACTCTACTTAATGCAAGGCGTTATTTCACTTTTAATTTCTAGCAAGACTTGTCCTTTTAAAAGCAGAGGGATCAGTTTTAATTCATTTCTGGACTTAAGAGCACCTGTGACTCCCACTGGTGCAACTAAAAATAGTACTAATTAGCAAATAGGGTCACAATTAACTGCTCCTCTGTACAGCCAGGTCTGAAAACAAAGCCCTGTAAGCAGTAAGTCCCCATCACATTTCTTCTGCTCTGTTAACATGCACCATCTCTGCTGCTGAAGGAGGTTGTCTCTCAAGTCCAACCACTCACCAGCAAATTTGGACAGGCCTGCAAAGCCTCTAAAACTCCAGGAATGCTGAAAGCTTCATGGCCACGGACTCTGCGTCTTTCAAGATACCTGGGATGAAGACCATAAAGTTGTTCAATGTCTGGCATCTTCCTCAGCAGCGTTAGGAAACTGGAATCAGTGAAACCTAAGATGACAACAACAGATTTGGTATTTGTGTGACAGCAGACAGTCAGCTGTAAAGGGAAAGCCAAATACACTGTTCTCTTTATATGGCAGTATAAATTCTATGGTGTTGAAAGCTGTACTCAGTGAAGCAACAGCTTGTCTTTTACTTCCACATTTTAGAAATCATGGCCTACATACTCTCCTGCCTAGAATTCTGCAGGCTTGCTATAGTTTTCCTCCAGTGCAATACAGGGTAAACTATACTCTCTCCTTTCTCAGATGAAGGACCTCTGCAGACTGTCAGGCTTTGTGTCTATATTTTTTGTGGAATTCCATTTATCAACTACCTGGATCAAAAAAGCCCCAGCTGGACCAGTTATATCTGTTCATCACTATTCACCACAGCTCACATTTCTCAAAGAAACAAGATGGTTTCTTAAAGCAAGGATTTATTTTAATCTAATGTAAGAGAACACATAAAAAGGATTTTAAACAGGTAAGTCACTTTAGGCTAGGTCTAACCACCTGCCTGGTATCAACCCTGATAAATCTCAATTTTTAATTCCTCTAACTTTCAGAATTCACTCATTTTAGCTCTCTCCCCCAACAAATCCCAGCAGTGTGATTTAAATCCAACAGAAATCCTAATACTCACAGGGTTCACCTAGACTGACAAATTTATCTATTGATCTGAAGATGACTTGAGGTGTGACATCAAAACTTATTCTTACATTGTTAAGTGTTGGCAGATGAGTTGCTCTCTCATTCCATTGTATTTTTTCCTGCCTGCATGCAAACAGCCTCTTCATGGAATAACCCTTGGATAAACTCCCTTACAACAATCAGACAAACACAGATTGTATTTACAGATGGCTACAGAGAATCCCCATTTCTGCTACAGTAACACCCAATATTTGTATTATACACACAGAGACAGAAACTTTCCAAACCACTGTACTCAAGGAAGCCACCCAAATAAGCCAAAAGGAACGAAACATCCAAGTATTTTCACTGCTTTTGCAAATTTACTTTGCATATATAAATGTCGCTCTGAGTGCCAGCAGAGCAGGCAGTGGTGCTCAGGGTGTTTCTCACCTGTGGGCATGTACTCCCACCAGCGGCCCGCACACAGATCCACGACCTTCACCACCCGCAGGTACAGCGTCACCGCCTCCTTCAGCTTCCGGGACAGGCATTCCATGCACATGATATCCTGCAAGGGAAGGTACCTTTGGGGGAGGAAAAAACACCCCTCTGATTTACTGAAGCTAGATCCTTCTTGATTATTTTTTTTAATTTTTTAACGAAAGCACATCCCAAGCCTGACTACATGATGTCATGTATTTCTAACATGTAATAACATTCACTCTAACAGAATTTTCAGACTGTGCTCAACTAAAATGTGAAATTTTACTAAGCAGAATGACTCATCAATTTTTGACACTGAATTTTGAATATTCAAGGTACAAACATAAATTAAAACAGAAAGAGGTTTTAGTTCTCTAATAAATCATGAAATTATAAAATGGTTTCGGTTGGGAGGGACCTTAAAGCCCACCCAGTTACACCCCCTGCCGTGGGCAGGGACACCTTCCACTAGACCACATTGCTCCAAGACCCACCCAGCCCGGCCTTGAACACTTCCAGGGATAGAGCATCCACAGCTTCTGTGGGCAACCTGTGCCAGGGCCTCACCACCCTCACAAGGGAGAATTTCTTCCTGATATCTAATTTAAACCAAACCAGATACTGCTGACCAAGCTATTTGCCACAGTAGTTGCTACATGGTTTAATTAAACCTACTTTCACTTTCTAGTTCCCTCTATATGCTCAATTTGCAAATATTTTGGAAGGCTGTTGTTTTCAAAGAACTTGTGGGGAAGGCATTATGTTTTGGACATAACAGGGATGAGTGAACATCTTGGAGAAGGACTTTATTGTAGGGAAGATTAAATACTCATCCCAGTTCCCTTCTGCACACTATGAAGCAGATGCAACAACTTCAAAACACGCATCTCAACTACACACTACCTGAGATGTATCTCTGCTCTAAAAATCAATGTCTGTACACTGCTGAACAGAATTATATCAATGATTTATTTCTTCTTTGTTCTACATTCACGACACTCACATAAATTAATTTTCTAAGTATCCAAATGAACTCTGGAACTGAAAAAAAAAATTTATCATCCCTTTTTATACACCAGTTCACTTGTGGTACAGCCACACTTTCTGAATGCTACGTGTCACCAGCATTAATGCAGGTAAGACTGGAGAAATAATGGAAAACTACATAGCAATAAGCAATAAATTGACTTCTAAAGAGCTGCTCACCTAAATATGTGGCAAAGCACTTCATGAGAGAGTTGGTTCATGTAATCTTTTGGCTCATCAGCTTTGGTAGACTCAGAACCTTCCCTGTTTACTGAGCTTGGTTTCACACTTTTCCGCCGGGGACCCATATTTGCACCGATTTCTGATGGAAGGAAAGGTTCACAATGTTATGAAATTCAGTGCAACTGAAAGAGAAAAGGGACAGAGTAGAGGAGGACACACCAGTTAAGCTGCAAAAACCAAGCTGTAGTTTGTTTAGCACAGGTCTCAGACACAACTTGACAATGATTAGACAAACCAGACAG
The DNA here is from genome assembly GCA_013396775.1 of Cephalopterus ornatus. NCBI lineage: Eukaryota > Metazoa > Chordata > Aves > Passeriformes > Cotingidae > Cephalopterus > Cephalopterus ornatus. The sequence goes on along the minus strand of VZRE01013809.1, from coordinate 1,195,531 downwards.
TTCCCCTAAGCAAAGGGAAATGCACAAAGAGGAAAATCACTCCAGGTTCAACCCGAGATCAATTCTTTTGCATGAATAAAAGGACTTCAGAGATACGACCCTATGGTCAAGACAAATCACAGGAAAGCTGTGCGGAGACTACAGATGTCACCAAGCCAACACCAACTAGAACAATCCAATGAAAAGAAAGCCCAAAGTCTCTGTCTAGGAGAAAAATCATTTATTTTCTTTTTGAAAAAAAAAATGGGCTCCTAAAATGCCTCCTCTCAGAAGTGCCCTATTACAAGTCCTCAAAGTAGCTCCTCTTCAAGGTGAGAACACCAAATAAAATATTCAGGTTGCTTACTTAAAGATCAAAGCTGCAGAAAAACTGAAAGTCATTGCCTCAGCAGCAATGTGCAGGAAATCCTGTCCTCCTTCCCTTCACTGAACTAATGTGTTCATGTCTACACTGCTCCTGCAGCACACATGGGCTGAAACAAGAGTAATGTTCCATTTAAAAACATACAAAATTATTAAGAGAAATAACAAATAAGTAATTAAAATTAATATGAACTCAATGCTAACATGAGAATAACATCTTATGCAGATGTTGAGGGACATTTTCACAACTGTATCTAGCAAATATTTATTTTATTCTAACGTAAGACAACACAAAACAACGTAAGATGAGAACAAAAGTGCTCTCTGGTGAGGAGGACAAAGAATCACTAACTCAGTAAACCTGTTTAACAGGTTGAATGCCAAAATGCAGTGGATGAGGAAAAACAACTTGTAAAAAAAAGACAGATTTCAGAAAACTTATCAGCACAGCCTCTAGTATAGCCTCCACTGTGATGCAAACACACCTCAGTGTTTTCACCACATTATGCAGAAGTGGCAACTGAGGAGAAAAACAAAATATCTCATGGAAATGGAAAAGAAAAAGTTTTGCCCCCTCCAACACAAATGATTTATATGCTGGCACAAAATTCGAAACATTGACAGCCTCCCTGTGATCTAATTATCAAAAAAACCCATGACTTTACACATTTTTGTATGCGTTTTAAGTTAACAACTGCATGCTGTCATGAATTTATTTTAAATGGTGATATTAAAATAAATAAATTACCACCTTCTGCACGTGAATACTATGAAATATATCTCTGCTCCTTTGGACTGGTGGGAATTCTCCAGCCAGAAGTAAAGACATTGAGTTTTTTGCCTGTTCTTATACCACCCTTCTCTTTGGTGCTCACTGGAAGGGGTCAGTTCGTTTGTAATTCTCTGTTGTAATGCTGATCAACTTCATGAAGCCCAAGCCTGACTACTTATGAGACTAGATTCCAAAGAAAACAAGCATTACATGGATTCCCAGTCACCTGGGATGACTCAATTTGAACAGAGGGCAGGATATAACCTAAAAACTTCCAGACTGCTGCAGCGACGTGCTGGGGTGCAATACAGCATTAAAGAACAGTAAAAGGATGGCGACATAAGACAGAGAAATAAAGATAATATCCAACAGAGCAGGAAGAATCCTGTAAGACACAAATGCAACGAGTAGAACCTGTCCCAGGTTTGGCCCCTGCCATTAAGTAAAGTGGAGAAAGAACGACCTCATCCCTATGAGGGCACAGTTTGTGCACAATAAATGCTCCTCCTGGTACTACTCTGAGCTAACGAGCACAGCTTTAACAGCTCATTCTACGTTACCATGCTGACCCCATTTAAAAATCAAATAAAAATTAAAAAACTGCTCAACAAAAACCCCTTATATATGCAATACAGCTGGCAAACGGAATTTTGCTGCTCCCACCTCAGTTAACTCACGAGAACGAACGTTGTAGGAAACGGCAGCTCGACGTGCCGTGTTCTTGATCAGTAACTACAACACTGAACTTAAAAAGCTTAAAAAACCATGGGCGGACCGCACAGAAAAGAAAAATGTGGAGAGAGCAGCCAGGGACGGCCTGACAAGCGTGAGATAAGGAGGGGGCGCTCCTTATGGGGAGGGGAAAAGAGACGACAGGCTCGTTCTTGCCGAGAGAAGCGACACGAAAGCAGGTTTCCCCGCAGCCCAGGCGCCGCCGCTCCCTCCGCGCTGGGGGCTCCCTCCCGGCTCTGTCCCCGTCCCTCAGGGCCTGTCACAGCGGGCACG